>SDVV010033147.1:0-11334 GCA_016164225.1 Gammarus roeselii
GTAGATGAGCGAGACGTTGTCACCGTAGCGTGGCTTCAGAGTGTCATAGGAGAAGCTGTAGACTTCTGCTTTTGCTTTTTCAAGCACGAAGAATCCAACTTGGAGTGGATGAACCATTCGGATATTTTTTTGCTTGAGGATCATGATGACTGTTTCGGGGCCGATGGCGTAGCAGTCTTTTAGGAGCGGGTTGACAGCGTATTTTCGGAACTCGTTGGGGTGCACTGGGATATCATTTATACGAAAACATAACTTTTTCACACCGGAAATTCGAAGTGAGCATCTTGGCGAAACATAAGTAATGACTTCGACCTCCCTCTCTTGTGTTATCTTGATCCTTGGTACCAATTACAGTCTGTGGGTTCTATATCAATGACATATATTTAGTCCTCACTTGAAGCTGTCGACTCGTCATAACGGTGTAGGATTTATCATCTGGGTGCGCTTTTTTTCTCCTATATATTGGTGTTCTAGACTAACGCCCTTAGTACACATTTTAGATAAACGACGACCTTTGGGAAAAGTGTATGCAATACTTGTATTCCTATCCTTGTAACCAAAACATTGTTTTTTTAGTCTTCAGCGAGCTTTTTATAGAGGCTAATTTTTTAATTACAGTTACATGTTTATGACATTGAATTGTTTCAGATTTATTCTTGCTATTATCAACATTTCCATTCCTTATATTTCCGCAGATTTCCGACTTATACATAATTCTCCTAGTACTTGAACGTTTGAGACATGATTCTCTCTCCTCATGTTTCATTACCAATAATTTTGAAACAAAGTCAGTATGCATTTGATTTTATTATGCAA
Source organism: Gammarus roeselii (assembly GCA_016164225.1). NCBI lineage: Eukaryota > Metazoa > Arthropoda > Malacostraca > Amphipoda > Gammaridae > Gammarus > Gammarus roeselii. The sequence continues at coordinate 817 of SDVV010033147.1, forward strand.
TTTTTACACTTTTTATACTCGACACCCTTTCCTTACCCTACTTGATAATTCGGTTTCTTTCAACGTTCGGGATTTTTTCATGCATTTTATCACGGATTGATACCGCCATATGCCGGCATAATGTAGGCATAATGTAGGCGTATTCACGGTATGATCCCGCCATATGGCGGCAATCGCCTGCATATTCTGGTATAATGTATGCGCATTCACGGTCGATGTCGGTATAATGTCGGCATTTACACATTTTTGTACAAGGGTTTTCATACACTGCCGGATGCATTAATACCTACGCAAGCTAACCTAACCTATAGAACAACATCCTTGCTGTTTGTTACAAGATATTTAATAGGCATCAGCTTCATGCTATGTTATGTTAAAAGAAGTAATCATCCTATCCTAGACTAACCTAACTTATGTACGATATTCAGTCAAATTTTTTATACGATGCATAATACATATCTCCACTTGACTCTACTATTTGATCTATCCTTTGCTGTTTTGATAACGTACACCTAATTATTTCTACTTCGCAATCAATCTTGAGTCATATATGTTACCAGAGAGGTCTGATTTTTTTCAATCTTAGGAGACATGATTCTCTCTCTTCATGTTTCATTACCAATAATTTTAAAACAAAATCAGATATACATTTAATTTTTATTATGCAATTTTACACTTCTTATACTTGACAACCTTTCATTACCCCATTTGATAATTCGGTTTTCTTCAACGTTCGAGATTTTTAATGCATTTCATCACGGTTTGATACCGGCATATGCTGGTATAATGTAGCTGTATTCACGGTTTGATCCTGCCATATGCCGGCATATGCCGGTATAATGTAGGCGTATTCACGATCGATGTCGGTAAAATGTCGGCATTTACAAACAATTTTGCAAAAGGGTTACCATACACTGCCAGATACATTGATACCTACGCAACCTAACCTAACTCCACTTTTCTCTACATTTCGATCAATCCTTTGCAGTTTGATACACACATCCAATTCTGATCTAGCAAATCATCAGAAACCTATCATAACCTAGCTTATGTACGGTATTCAGTCATTGATTTTTTACGATGCATAATACATATCTCCACTTATCTCTACATTTTTGATCAACCCTTTGCAGTATGATACACACATCCAATTCTGTACTTTTAAATCATCAAAAAATTAACCTAACCTAACTTATGTACGATATTCAGTCACTGTTTTATTCAATGCATAACAAATATCTCCACTTGACTCTACATTTTTTGTTCTATCCTTCGCAGCTTTGATAACTTTCACCTAATTATTTCTACTTTGCATTCAATCTCGACTCATATATGTTACCAGAGAGGTCAGATTTTTCAATTTTAAATGGAATGATTGTTACAAGTAGTTCATATTTATTTCCATCATCATACAAATGGGTCTTCATCTCATACTAGGTCTACCACGTTTTTCGTCAATATCTCCTGACACTTCATCCTCTGACTACTTGCACAGTTGATCTACCTTTTTCTTTCCAATATTTTCTTCATACTCTTCACGATGACAGCGTTTCAAATGTCACCACACGTTACTCGTGGATTTAGGTTTATTGAATTTTATTTCTTTCTGGCAATGTTTACAGACCCCCCATCACCCCATTACTTCCACAACAGAATCCCAATATTGACTGAGTATTTTTTCTCATCGGAATCTGATTTATATCTCACCATTTTGTAACACATATACAGCATTTACCCTGAGTTAGGTTTATGGGTAGCGTTGCACCCCGTGAAATATATTCTCCTACCGACTTCAACAATTTCGATGTTACCTCCGTCTGACACAATGTATGCAATTCATCGCTTATCCTTTGAGTTTTTAGGAAAATATAAACAATTTAATTTAGGATTTTTTCATAGTTTTATTGTTTTTTTATCGGTATTAATGACCGATCTTGCTGGATTCATCAATGTTTATGCATTCTTGTATCAACATGGTGCGTACATACAACTGTACCCATCATCACTTTGTAGCAGTCTCCTCTCAAATTCCTTCATATAGTCCACCATATCTTTGATATGAATACGGAAACCTGCTCCATCCCCGTATCTCCATAAATGTAGATCCCCGCATTTACATCAATGTCCTTCTTTTGCTTCTGTGGGAACTTTAATTATTCGAATCCTGTCCAATTCAATGTACCTCCAATCTTTATCCGGAAGAAACTCTATCATATGCTTCAGGTTTTCTTCACTCCCTAGATATAATTTATTTTCCACTAACCCAACTTTCTAACATGTGTGGAAGTTTTCTTCTTGGGACATATCAATTTAAAGATATACCTTCTTATTTTCTTTGAACTCGGTTACATACGACAGAAATGTTTCGAAATCAGTCACCCAAATCCTGTTTTCTTCTTTGTCCTTCCATGTATGGATAATAGTTTCTGCTCTTGTGATTCTTGTTCTCCGCATTTGTAGATAATTGATATCTCCATCACTTGTCGGTATATTCTCGAACCATGCTAAATCATCTGCGGAGATTTTTTCATCCAACACTCGTAAACAAATTTTTGAGATGTGAACATCCATTTTTTTTATTCTGAGACGATACGCACGTCCCCGCTTGTTCTTCACGTATCACTGACACCATTCTCGGCGTTCAGATACCTTTTATATCTTGATGACACGTTACATCTTGCAAAACATTAGGCCCATCATCGCTCACCGTGGTCAACATGAACGCATGTATATACGTGTATTGAGCTGTATACATACGTGCATATGTATCTTCGAGGGTATGTACGTGTGCATGTATTGAAAAGAAAAATAATACATATATAACATATTTTCAATTTAATTTAAAAATTTCAAAAAAGAAAAAAAATCGACGCACGGACAAAGCCAAATCATTTTAATAATGCGAAAACTTGGCTACTAAAGAAAGGTCCTAGCTTAAATTTTTTTTTCTTTTCGAAATTTTTAAATTTTATTGAAAATGTTATATCTGTATTTTTTTTCTTTTCAATACATGTACACGTACATACGCTCGAATAAACACATGCACGTACGTATACAGCTCTATACACGTACATACATACGTTCATGTTGACCACGGTGAGCGATGATGGGCCTAATGTTTGCAAGATGTAACATGTAATCAAGTTATAAAAGGTATCTGCACGCCGAGAATGGAGTCAGTGATACGTGAAAAACAAGCGGAGACGTGCGTATCGTCTCAGAATGAATAAAAATGGATGTTCACATCTCAAAAATTTGTTAACGAGTGTTGGATGAAAAAATCTCCGCAGATGATTCAGCATGGTTCGACGATATATTGACAAGTGATGGAGATATCAATTATCTACAAATGCGGAGAACAAGAATCACAAGAGCAGGAACTATTATCCATTTATGGAAAGACAATGAAGAAAACAGGATTTGGGTGACTGATTTCGAAACATTTCAGTCGTATGTAACAGAGTTCAAAGGAAATAAAAAGGTATATCTTGAAATTGATATGTCCCAAGCAGAAAACTTCCACACATGTAAGTAAGTTGGGTTAGTGGAAAATAAATTCTATCTAGGGAGTGAAGAAAATCTGAAGCGTATGATAGTTTCTTTTGGATAAAGATTGGAGGTACATTGAATTGGATAAGATTCGAATAATTAAAGTTTCCACAGAAGAAAAATAAAGAACATTTATGGAAATGCGGGGATCTACATTTATGGAGATACGGGGATGGAGCAGGTTTCCGAATTCATATCAAAGATATGGAGGACTATATGAAGGAATTTGAGAGGAGACTGCTACAAAGTGATGATGGGTACGGTTGTATGTACGCACCATGTTGATACAAGAATGCATAAACATTGATGAATCCAGCAAGATCTGTAATTAATACTGATAAAAATGAAACTATGAAAAAATACTAAATTAAATTGTTTAAATTTTCCTAAAACTCAAAGGATAAGCGATGAATTGCATACATCGTGTCAGACGGAGGTAACATCGAAATTGTTGAAGTCGGTAGGAGAATATAGTCCAAGGGGTGCAACGCTACCCATAAACCTAACTCAGGGTAAATGCTGTATATGTGTGACAGAATGGTTAAATATAAATCAGAGTCCTATGAGAAAAAATACTCAGTCAATATTGGGATTCTGTTGTGGAAGTAATGGGGTGATGGGGGTCTGTGAACATTGCCAGAAAGAAATAAAATTCAATAAACCTAAATCCACGAGTAACGTGTGGTGACATTTGAAACGCTGTCATCGTGAAGAGTATGAAGAAAATATTGGAATGAAAAAAGGTAGATTAAACTGTGCAAGTCGTCAGAGGATGAAGTGTCAGGAGATATTGACGAAAAATGTGGTAGACCTAGTATGAGATGAAGACCCATTTGTATGATGATGGAAACAAATATGAATTACTTGTAACAATCATTCCATTTAAGATTGAAAAATCTGACCTCTCTGGTAACATATATGAGTCGAGAGTGAATGCGAAGTAGAAATAATTAGGTGTAAGTTATGAAAGCTGCAGAGAATAGAACAAAAAATGCAGTCAAGTGGAGATATTTGTTATGCATTGAATAAAACAGTGACTGAATATCGTACATATGTTAGGTTAGGTTAGTTTTTTGATGATTTACAAGTCCAGAATTGGATGTGTGTATCATACTGCAAAGGATTGATCAAAAATGTAGAGATCAGTGGAGATATGCATTATGCATCGTAAAAAATCAATGACTGAATACCGTACATAAGATATGTTAGGTTTTTGATGATTTACTAGATCAGAATTAGATGTGTGTATCAAACTGCAAAGGATTGATCAAAATGTAGAGAAAAGTGGAGTTAGGTTAGGTTGCGGAGGTATCAATGTATCTGGCAGTGTATGGTAACCCTTTTGCAAAATTGTGTGTAAATGCCGACATTATACCGACATCGACCGTGAATACGCCTACATTAAACCAGCATATGCCGGCATATGGCGGGATCAAACCGTGAATACAGCTACATTATACCGGCATATGCCGGTATCAAAAAGTGATAAAATGCATGAAAATCTCGAACGTTGAAGGAAACCGAATTATCATATGGGGTAATGGAAGGATGTCAAGTATAAGAAATGTAAAATTGAATAATAAAAATTAAATGTATATATGACTTTGTTTTAAAATTATTAGTAATGAAACATGAGGGAAGAGAATCATGTCTCCTAAGATTGAAAAAAAATCCGACCTCTCTGGTAACATATATGACTCGAGATTGATTGCGAAGTGGAAATAATTAGGTGTAAGTTATCAAAACTGCAAAGGATAGATCAAAACGTGGAGTCAAGTGGAGATATGTATTATGCATCGTATTAAACATTGACTGAATACCGTACATAAGTTAGGTTAGTCTAGGATAGGATGATAACTTCTCTTAACATAACATAGCATGAAGCTGATGCCTATTAGATATCTGGTAACAAACAACAAGGGATGTTGTTCTATAGGTTAGGTTAGGTTGCGTGGGTATTAATGCATCCGGCAGTGTATAGAAACCCTTTTACAAAAATGTGTGTAAATGCCGACATTATACCGACATCGACCGTGAATACGCCTACATTATACCAGCATATGCCGGCATATGCCGCCATATGGCTGGATCAAACCGTAAATACGCCTACGTTATGCCTGCATATGCCGAAATATGCCGGCATATGGCGTTATCAATCCGTGATAAAATGCATGAAAAAATCCCGAACGTTGAAGGAAACCGAATTATCAAATAGGGTAAAGAAAGGGTGTCGAGTATACGAAGTGTGAAAATTGCATAATAAAATCAAATGTATATCTGACTTTGTTTCAAAATTATTGGTAATGAAACGTGAGGAGAGAGAATCATGTCTCAAACGTTTGAGTGCTAGGACAATTATGTAGAAGTCGGAAATCTGCGGGAATATAAAGAATGGAAATGTTGATAATAGCAAGAAGAAATCTGAAACGATTCGATGACATGAACATGTAACTGTAATTAAAAAATTAGCTTCTATAAAAAGCTCGCTGAAGACTGAAAGAACAATGTTTTGGTTACAAGGATAGGAATACAAGTATTGCATACACTTCTCCCAAAGGTCGTCGTTTATCTAAAATGTGTACTAAGGGCGTTAGTGTAGAACACCAATCTATCGGAGAAAAAAGCGCACCCAGATGATAAATCCTACACCGATATGACGAGTCGACAGCTTCAGGTGAGGACTAAATATATGTCATTGATAAAAAAACCACAGACTGTCATTGGTACCAAGGATCAAGATAACACAAGAGAAGGAGGTCGAAGTCATTATTTATGTTTCGCCAAGATGCTCACGTCAAATTTTCTGTGTGAAAAAGTTATGTTTTCGTATAAATGATATCCCAGTGCACCCCCAACGAGTTCCGAAAACACGCTGTCGACCCGCTCCTAAAAAACTGCTACGCCATCGGCCCCGAAACAGTCGTCATGATAGTCAAGCAAAAAAATATCCGAATGGTTCATCCACTCCAAATTGGATTCTTCGTGCTTGAAAAAGCAAAAGCAGAAGTCTACAGCTTCTCCTATGACACTCTGAAGCCACGCTACGGTGACAACGTCTCGCTCATCTACTCGGACACTGACTCGTTGCTGATCCAGTTCAAAGGCGCGGCCAACATTGAAGCGGAAATGCGCCAAGCTCCCCTGGCTGAATACATGGACTTCTCCAACTATCCCAAAAATCGCCCCTTGTTCGATGAATCCAAGAAAGGACAGCTAGGACTAATGAAAAGCGAAACAGCTGATGACTGCCCGTGTGAAATCATCTGCTTACAACCCAAGTGTTACAGCATGTTGCTTGAGTCCGACGCAACAAAATCGGCTGCTAAAGGTGTCAATTACCAGACACAAGCCAAAATCAAACATGAACAATACAGAGATATACATAACCAGAAAACATAAACACACTTTGAGACAATACACATCATTCGTGCGTAAGCATGCCAACTCAAAACTGTACGCACTATCAAAAACTTCCTCAGTAAATTTGAGAATAAGCGCTACTATCTCGACGCATGCACAACTCTTGCCTATGGCCACCCGGACATTTCCCCAAAAATCCATTGAAAATTAACATACCGTCACCAGAAAGAAGGAGCGATGTGCCTTGGCTAATGAAATCGATGAAGAAATGGATTTCACATGGAAGACACGCAAGCCGGGTGAGACCGTTTTTGGTGTATGTAGTCGACTTAATGATGAAAGTACGTGTACCTCAACATCTTTGATCCTGTAAATGATCATAAAATGTAAATAATCCTTGTATGCTCTTATGTATATGAAATATGAAAATTATAGTAATAAACTTGTGTCATTATCCACCAAAATAGTCTCTGAAAAAATATGCATTGGAAAGAACTGTGACGAAACCCATAGAAAATAATGTAAATGATTCTATGTAAAGCAAATAAATATATATAATTAACCATGATTGATTGTCCACCTGTAATATGTTTTTCGAACATGCGTAAATGTTGTGCCAAAACCCTAAAATTGTTCACCTAAATGTGTATTTCATTCCATTAATATATATGTATAAATAAACCTTGTTTCATTGTCTACACAGAAAAATTCATCTGAAAAATTACGTGAACGTATCTGCAACCGTTTGTTTCTTAACATTGGATCTTGACGAATCTATGAAAATATATACATTAAATGCGACAAAGCGAGTGGATTTAATCAATAATATCAATCGTACAATATAAAATATCATGTATAAACAATGGCTTCTATTCAAATGAGTCATTCAATAACAAACATAGTAATATTTATCATGCCATCCTGCCGTGAGAAATATTCCAAAACAATCATATACAGCATCGACAAGACCTAATAACGTACATCTATATAATCCGTACGTAAGCAATCGTAAATGAAAGCAACCAGATACCGAAAGGAAACGGAAATTTTCCCTCATGGAAAACTAATCTTTTTGTGACCTTACATCCAGAGATAAAATCGCTAATTGTCATAGCTAATTACCACTTGCGGTTGAACTATATCGATCGCTTCTACTTGCGTTTTGGACACCACCTGACTCCGATCAACCCCTCCCCTCTTCCCCACCCGTCCCGGGCAGTCTCTATGTACCATCAGTAACTCACTTGACCACAAGAGTAATTGTCTTAACATATAACTATATTGTCCGAGATATACAGCGACTAAGTCAGACACACCAACTAATAACATACATCCTAACAAATACATCGGCCAACTCACAAAAAACTTACGTTCGTGGTAACTCTATGTACCGTCAGTAACTAACTTGGCCGCAAGATCAATGTCTTAACATATAACGACAATGTCCGAGATATACAGCGACTAAGTCAGACACACTAACAAATAACATACATCCTAACAAATACATCGGCTGACTCACTAAAAACATGCGTTCTTGGTATCTCTATGTACCATTGGTAACTAACTTGACCACAAGATCAATTTGTCTTAACATATATCTAAAATGTCAAAGAAAATACAGCGCTTGAGTCACACATTAACAAATAACATACTTCATTACAATTACATTCGAAAATAGGTTCAAAGGTCTAGTCATCCTAAATCTAATTCCTTCACATCAGTGTCTTATAGTCCCTTGTTAAGGCCTATCTAATTCCTTCAGTAGGACGTCTTGCTCTCCTTAATTATCGCCTATCTTATTCCTTCACATCCGTGTCCTGCACCTCCTAATTAACGCCTCTATCTTATTCCTTCACATCCGCGTCTTGCACCTCCTAATTAACGCCTATCTTATTCTTTCACAACCGCGTCTTGGAGGTATACTGCTCCGGTAATCATGGCATATCTTATTCCTTCACATCCGCGTCTTGAAGGTATATATACTACTTACAGTAGTGTAAAGTATCTAGATACAGTCGAATAGAGTATCTCGGTACAGCACTTCAGCATCCACTTACTATCGTGGACCAGCCGATAACTCCTAGCTCGGCATCTCGTCCTACAGGGAGCCAATTATTACTCACGTTGAGGCTCTGGTGGAATTGAGGCTCAAATCAAATTTAGCTAGGCAGGGTCCGCGTGAGCTCACTGTTACACTGAAGGTAGACTACACCAATCCAATTACTCAATAAATGGCTAATTTCTTCCAAATGTCAACCGAATAGGATTGGTGCTCCTATTACACTGTCTATAAATGTGTCCTCCATTGTCAGTACGCGCCCTACCGAGGAAACGAACGAAAACTCGCGTCAGAGAGGGGTGGAGATGGACACGTTAATATATTCTAATTAATCATCTGGATCATTAAATCCATTGTAAATCGGTGTTATATGGTCGGTCATCAGAGTGTAGACAGTATACCCTGCCACATTGTCATAGATCAATCAATGTTATATGGTCGGTCATCAGAGTGTAGACAGTATACCCTGCCACATCGTCATAGATCAATCAATGTTATATGGTCGGTCATCAGAGTGTAGACAGTATACCCTGCCACATCGTCATAGATCAATGTTATATGGTCGGTCATCAGAGTGTAGACAGTATACCCTGCCACATCGTCATAGATCAATCAATGTTATATGGTCGGTCATCAGAGTGTAGACAGTATACCCTGCCACATCGTCATATATCTCGCACAATGAGCTCTCGAACAAGAGATCACTTTCCTCATCCTTCGTCATTGTGTCCTCAGGTCTCGGTGTGGCCCCTGGGTCAAGTCCTCCTCCAAGAAGACCTCAGTGAGGTGTCTTTACTGCAGGATGACGCTTGGCTCAAGACCACCGTCAATTTCGCCCCCATAAGGAATCCTTTCATGGTGGTGCTCTCCGTGGAGCCTAACCCTGGGTCTCAAGAGGTGGAGATCGCGCTTAGGGGTTTTATGGTAACCGAAGGACTCTGCTGAGCCACTGAGCCCAAATGGGACAAAATTTATACTTGTATGACATTATGGTCACCGAGGAACTGCTCAGTCGCCAACTCTAAACGAGCCCAATTTTATACTTATGAATTTATGGTCACCGAGGGACTCTGCTAAGGTTCTGAATCTTAACGAGCCAAAAATACTCGTCAGCGCCTTTATGGTCGTTCAAGGACTCTGCTGAGCCCTAGAACGTATCTTGATCGACAGGGGAATACTAGCGTGTGTATCCAGAACACTTTTACGCTGTGCAATAAAACATCTTTCAGCAAACTCTTAATACTTTGATGGGATTCTCAATTATCAAACTGGTAATACGTACTCGGGGGTGAATTAATTTTCGACTTTGACGATCAAATGTCAGTTGCGTCGATATAACGAATCTTCGCTAAAATTATCAAGTATTCCTAATGAGACCGTGAATGATTATTGCTCAATGACGGAGGCTCCCTACGATGTTACTTTGATCGCCGCAGTTCTACTGTAAATCAATTTATGTAATTGAAACCATGTTGCTAAATTTGTCAGAATTATAGAAAAGCGAGCAATTATGCATGACGATCATTTCGAGTGGACCATTGCAATTATAT
>SDVV010033148.1:0-11334 GCA_016164225.1 Gammarus roeselii
ATGTGGATGGTTCATGTGATAGCCAATAGTGCGCACTAATTCCAGTTCCTATACCTGTGTTAACATTGCTGTTCTTAACAGCATACTGGCGCGCATGGCTGTGCTGGCCTCCCCCGGCTCTGCTGCTCCCCACTTGATGTGGACCTGCTGGAGGGGGCTGCAAAGGTAAGAGATCAAAGGTAAGAGACCCCAAAGAAATCTACCTACAAATTGTTATCCTGAACTCAAGATTACATTGGTAGATGTTGAGGGTTGTATTTGGATTGCCAACTGGTGGATTGATACCCTGTTTCTCAAAATTGAGTCATCTAGATTGAGTTTGTTGGATGGGGAATACTGCGGATAGTTGATCTACTGCAGTGGAATGTTACTATTCTTTCATTTTGGGAGTTTTGTTCCTGGTCCATCTATCTCATCCTCTACATCATCTACTAAAATTCTTGACATTCTGTTTAGTGTGAATGGTCAGGAAACGTTCCTGTTTCTGACTACTTACGCACTGATCTTGGCCTCTCAGTCAAATTTAGGTTTTGTTTTCTACTCTAGTCTAGTCATGTCAGAATAGGAATACTTAATACTTTATATGACTTATTGCACCTTCTATCCTTTTTTGCATCTAGGAAAGCCCTGCATTCAAGGTTAGAGCTTAGCTATATGCTTTGATACAGAGTGGAAAGTATACTTGGGATTGTTCAATTAGTTAATGAGATCCAATTCATAAATAGCAAATTGTTTTCTTTTAGAATACCTAGTTCTTGGGGTCCATGTTATCAGATAGAAATAGGCCAGTATCGCGGCAGTAGATACATTGAAGACAATCACCTTGAAACTGATGGAATACAACCATAAAAAATAGTTGATGGGTATAGCTGCAGCTCGAATGAGTATATATTATATATTGACTCTGTGGAGAACCTAAATCAATCATTAGTCATATATTTATTGGTAATATATTAGGAGTTAATACTTGGTTTGAAAGAAAGACAAAATGGAGAGAAGAAATAATATAAAAGACTGAATGAAGCAGTCTTTTCTGTAGATTAAAGAGCAAAAGTAATTTATAGTGCGCACAAAAGCTGTTGAATTATAGCAATACTCAATCCAACAATTGTCAGCTGTAGCATAGTAATTACAAATGAGGCAAGCTGCTAATTTGTAGCAGAGTATGCCAATTAAAAATAGGATTATATTTAAAGTACAATACAGTGCTACAGGCTGCTAGTTGTTTTTATGTTATTGAGCTTTGATAAATTGCTGATTTGAAGTAAAATATGAATTGAAAATAAAATTAAGGCAGTTGTAGCATAAAGTTGATAGCTGTCATAAACAATTCTGGCAATTAATAGATAGGAGCCATAATAAATAGCATTGCTATTCTGGCAATAATGGAATAAAATAAGTATAGCAATAATAATTTGGTAAATAATTAGGTTTGAAAAATAACAATAAATATATATGGCAGTTGTAGCATAATTAACAAATGATGATGCCATCAGTAATAATGAGCTATGTGAACATAAAAACCATTGTTATGAAGAAAGTAGTGCAATGATAAGCAGCTGTTATCAAATGTCAATTTATTGTAGTAAACTACATCATACAGCTTCATGGTTTCTACCAGGAAATTGCAGTAGCTAGTTACAAATTGATTATTTGTTAATTGAATAATATTTTCATCTGGTAATCATTCGAGAAGCAATATGTTTCTTTAGTAATAGCTATGTAATATTTGTGAAAAATAACCATTGCACATTGATTGAAACAAATGAATTAAAGTAGTTGATTGTACAAGTCATTGAATTAGGTGCTGTTATATTAGTGTATTATAATATTATTACCATTATATAACCTGGAACCCCTTTAGGCACTTCATTGGGATTTGATATTTTGGGTTGGCATGATCCTTGCTTCTGATAATTTTACTACTTAGAAGAAGTATCTTCACATTTGGAATTTAGGTTGAGGAAAACGTTTTTTGCACAATATCGCGAGGTACTTGCCTAATTGATCCACTATTTGATTACTGCTACTTGTGTTTGTGGGGGCTAGATTCCTGGGAGTGCTAACTGCGAATTCATATTATTGAAAAGCAAAAAGATGGTAACTCTGTAGTGGTCCCACAACAATATTGGAGAGACAAATAAATTTTATAATCAACAGCAAATGCGTCAAATTTAGATACAAGGCCATCTGTCAAAAATTAACATATATGAGAAAGAGGACTGGACTCAAGACTGAACCGTGTGGAACCCCACTTAGAACATCCCTCAGCTCGCTATTCACTTCATCAACGCCAACACACATAACTATCGAGAATGAAGAAAACTACCAATTCACCTCAACACAACCCCTGAAACTCCAAGTACCTGCAACTTCAGAAGCAAAATGGGATGGGAAACAACATCAAAGTCTTATGAAAAATCAAGCATGACCATATCCACCACCAAACCAACATCAACAGACTCAACTACATCCAAATAGACCAGCAACATCCGATTCTCTGTTGATCTAGCCTTCCTAAATTCAAACTGTCAGGAAGAGAGGAGCTGGTAAGACTCATAATAGTCCACCAGCTGAGCAGCAACAATTCTCTTTATCAATTTGCAGCAAACAGAGGTAAGGCTAACTGGATGATAGTTGAGGGGATCATATTTAGATTTATTTTAAAAAATTGGAATCACCAATGAACTCTTCCAAACATCAGGGAGCACTCCCCTCTGCAGAGAAGGGTAAAGATTATAGAGAGAGGCTGTGTCAATTGCAAAGCACACTCCTTCAGCAACTTAGGGTGGAGTCCATCCATGCCAATCGGTGAACTAACATTGAGCACTGCCAAAACGTCAAGGACATTCCACGGCCTCATGGCATACTCGCTCATTTTGCCATCAAATAAATGAAAAGGAGCAAGATTGTGAGGAACATCCTCTATATAGGTCAGAGAAGGGGGATGATAGAAGCTCAGCCGTCTCCAGTGGATTGTAAACCAGCTGTCAAACTGCATTACAAAGTGGTCCAACCCCAAGATGACCTTTCTTCTTCCTTTGTATTTAAACATGGAACAGCTTTGGGGAGTCACTATACCGATGCATAAGGTATTCCTTGTACTGTGATTGGCTGAACAAAGCATGATTTCGAAACTGACAGTTGAGATAAAAAAAAGTAGCTAGTGGTTCCAAAGTATTTTGATCATTTCTGCCAAACCTCCTTCTTGAAATCTTGTACTTATCTCACGCATTTGCTCTCCTCACTTTCAACCTGTGGGGAGGCCTCACAGACCATGGTACCCTAGGGGAGTCTCCAGCAAGAGGCACATGTAAGTCTATCTGACTCCTCAGTATAGTGAGGAACACTTTAAATGCCTCACAAACACCCAGGTAAACAAATTCAAGAGGCCAATCAATTCTTGATAATGCTTTGGATATAGCGCCATGGTTACCCGGGTGCCACGAATACTACCAAGCTTGGTGTCTTGCACGATCAGGCTCCAAGATATTCACTAACAACAAATAACAAGCGAGTGAGCACACCTTGGAAAAGGAGCCAAAACAACAACATCCCCAACACTATCTGGCTCTCATGTAAAAAATAAATCCAGTATGTTGCCGGACAGAAAAAAAACAGTCCATAAAGTTGATCCATCAAGTTAACATTCTCTTCCTGCACCAACCTATCCGACCACTGCAACGAGGGCAGGTTGAAATCCCCCAACACTACCACCTCCACAACTAACACAGAAGTCACTAATCAAACTCATCAGATCAAGATTTTCCTGATCACCATATGATGGAGGTCTATTAACAGCCAAAATCCACAAATAAAGTTGAACCAGAAAGATTGCTGCTACATTTGGCAAGTCCAGACTAACCTCCTAATACTTAAGTGATTATTTCCAATATATAAACACTGTATTTTCTCACTCCAGTATGCAAATCTCCTCTCACAACAGAAAATCCATGAACCTCAACAAAAGAAAAGCAAACCAAGCTCACAAGCCAAATCTCACCAACCACCACTAACACCTCTAGCCTATTTTCTGAAATAAAATCTATTTTGTTTGTTAGACTATTGAAGCAATGTGATCAATCAACTTGCAACTATTTGCTAAGTCAACAATTCTATTGTATTCATGAAGCATCCATAGAGATGTTTTTTGACTCATCAAATTCATGCCCTTCAAGTGATACACAGCAATGATAATCATAAAAGTAATTATAGTATCATTCTTCTTCCTTATCAATAGTCTAATTTATTCATTGCTCATAGATTTTGCTCCATTTTATGTTTTGCCATGTTGGACAAGTCATTTTCAAAGTAATTATTATTAAAGCCCTGAAATGCATAATGAGTTGCATTTCATGCAGACATTTTGAGTAGGGGTTATCACTATTTTGCTGATGACCAGTTATCAAAAATAATCACTAAAATACATTTATTGAAGATCAGGAATTATGACATTTTTGAATTTAGCTGACCATTCTTGTGGTTTGCAGAGAAGCCTACAAAAAAATCTCTGAAGTCCAGGTCTCCAAGCCTTCAAGTCTGGGACAGTCATCCCAACCCCTATACCTTTGTTTGTTTGGATAGGTATGATAGCTGGTTGCACATCTTAAGTTATAGGTTGTTGAACCTCATAGCTAAGGAAACTAGTAATGAGCATTAAAGCCACTGCAGCAGTAATAACAATTGTGTCCCATGTACTGTGTGGTTTCCTACTTGCTGTGCACTGTTACTCCCAAAGAGGTTCAAGTTAATTGTTGATAGATGTAGCTACATATAATATAATATACTATTAAAAATACTCATTGCTGTTCAAATATACAAAAATCATCCGAGCAGCCCTCCAGAAACTAGGTGTAGCATTGAAGTTGTTGTTGGTTTAGTTATTGCTGCATTCACCATTGAATACTACCAACCAGCTAGAGATTAATAGGAGCAAGTTGCTCATGATTAAGAAGACTTGCTGTCAACATCTAGCTATAAGTGTGTACACAGTAGCTGGATAGCTATCACTTTCATCAATAGTTTTCCATTGCTCTCCAATCATCTATCCTCTGGCACCTGCTTATTCACAGTCTTAGTCCAGCTCACCTTAGTATCTCTACTACTACTACTACAACTTCTCTGGTAGTTTCTCTAAATAATTCACTGATTAGGAAGAGTTCAACATCACCTTGATCATTATACCGACTAGATAAGTTGTTGCATGTGTAAAAGGCCTGTCATTACATTGTCAGTGTCTGGAATATAGAGTTAGGCCTGCATATGTGCAGAAAAGCCATTATATTGGTAAGGTAGCCTTGTTAGTATTTCAGGCCCGTCATTACATTGACAGATTAGCATAGGAGCTGTTTAGGCCTGTCAGTGCATTGACAGAGCATATTACCCTAAACAATTAGCATATTTCTCAAATGGCATAATTTCAAATATTATACTATAATATCAAAATAGCATTCATTAAATATAGCATAATATTGTCATTAATAATTTAGTGGTATTGAAGCATTATACCTTTGAACCCTGGGTGCAATGACAATACCTGGTTTATAGTTGTATCGATAATATTTTGCTAAAGGATTATCATTACTGGTTACATGTTATACTAAATTAGTAGCATATATTAACAGAAGTAAATCTGATTGCTGATAAAAATTAGATCAAGCTTTAATATACTGCAGGGCTGATACTGAATCCAACCAGGAGTGTTTAGTATCATAGTTATTTATTATTCAGATTGCACAATTGGGCATGGGGTTGACATTACATGCGTTTTCATTGGCGAATATTAATAAGCAAACCAGCCGTGCGCCTAAGAAGCTGAGATCGGCATATCTAGACCTTTGCGTGTGCTCACAGAGTATGTTTGTAGAGTTATGTGAGCTACTGCCAAGAGACTGGCAAATATACATATATATACAGCAAAGAGCTAAAGGTGCAAACGGCGTGTAACAGACTACAGAATTATCAGTGTGTAGAGTTTGAGATGACCGCACATAGACGCAAAGATCTTTCACCAACCAGGCTTCCTACAAAACAGTGTTGTAGTGTGGCCTATTTTTTCCTTTTTCATTTTTTTTGTTAGCCTGTTTTCACAGAGACTCTTCTTTATGTCTCTGGACACCTATCATTATGAGTCTGCCACCTCTGCTTCCTGCTTTATATTTATTTTTCTTGCATGTGTGCGTGCTGCTTATCAATTTGCTTGTTTATGTCTAAAATATGTGTAAACTATTGATCCCTATTATGTTGTTCATGTTTGTTTATTAATGTTTTTCTTTCTCTCCCATTTGTTCTTGTTGAATTATTCATGCATGCATCAGTTAATGTAAAAACAGAGAGAGTTTCTGAGATCCCCCTGGCCAGTCTGTGTTGGAGAGGCCTGTCTACCTACCCATATTATTAATTTGCCTGTGCCGTGATATTGCTTATGAGCTGCCCACTTCATTGTCTCCCTTTTTATCACGCATGGTGAGTAATGCAAGAGTTTCCTATTTTCACTTTTACATCTTCAGTGTGCGTTCAAGTTCTTTTGTGTTTTTCCAAGTGGCTGAGCGTCTTAATAATAGTAAAGTGTTATGCTGATATCGGTTTTAATAAGATGCACTTCAATTGAAATTATACTCACTCTATCTGGCAGTACCAGCAACTTTTGAGTGCATTTGTTTGAGATTTTTGTTCAACTTTTTACTACTTTTATTGGTTCAGCAATAGCAGATATGATTTGTCGAGCTTGCGGTTTTTACCCTGCTTGCGTTTTCAGATGGCTTTGTTTTGCTTATGCTTGTTGTTCCCCTAGTCTGCAACTTCTGTCATGTGAGCCTGTACTGTATGGGCTGCTTCTTTTCCAGCTTACTCCCCAGCTCTGTTTGGTGCTAGTGCCTGGGTTCATGGCGCACCTGTATCCTGTTGGGGACAGTGAAGATCCAGGGAAAGGTAAATTGCATTGCAGTGAATAGTCTGTTGAGTGGGGGTGAAGTTTTTGTATGTGTGTTACTCATTAGTTGGGTGTTTTACTATATTTCAGTAGTTTTATATGAATTTCAAATGGTGTGTGAAGAGATGAGTGGATTGCAGGTGCTCTGCAATAATTTCTAGAGTTACCATCTTGTTGGTCTGTGGTTTCACGTTTCATCTTTTCCCTAGGGTGTATCCTGGGAATACGGCCCGACTCTGGTCCTGCTACCTTCTTGGAATTTGTGACCAGGTGAGAGAAATTGTGCGGTGTGGGTCATGCCTAATTAGGTATGTCAGTGTATGAGGTTGATTGCCTGGCAGAGTTGTCAGCAGGTCATGCGTGGTTGATCGTTCTTGTGTGGTTGAGATTTCTTATATTTATGTGGTGGGTGGCCCATATCTGTTTTAGAAAGATATCAGGTTTGAGCTTTTTTTTTAGAAGAAGTATGCATATCTCTGGTGTAAGTACTTATATACTTTGCTTGTTTTGTATGTTGTAACAGCTATTGTGTATATGCTGAGTGGATTAAGTATGCTAGTAAGGGTGACTGTACTGTGTAAGACTTTTGGCTGGTCTTGGTTGATTGCCGATGTAGAGCTAGGTTGTGGCATCAATTGATGGTGTGATGGTTGTTTGGGGGAGTGCTGGATCAGAGGTTGTCCATGGCAGTGATCTGACAGGTTGCAGTGTGCTCAGTTTTTACCAGTGTTTGAAGTTTATTGAATTTCCTTATGTACCCAAGTGTGGGTTTTCCCATTAGTGATCATTATTAAATTATGCTTTGCTTTCATGCCTGTGATGGCAGAAGCGTTAAACTTCCTGTAAGGTGCCAACATGACTGCTGTCTGTGATTATTGATTGATATCTGATGTAAATTGCTTGTTTCCTGTTATATTGGGTTACTTATAATGATGCTTTCTCTGAAGTTTTACATTCATGAGTTTTTACTCATGATAGTGTTGCCCTGTGAGTTTGTTGATAGAGGTTTGGGGTGGTTTCACTTGACTGACAAGCAAGAGTTCTAAGTGGTTTTCATTGATCCATCAATGCATTCTTATGTTTTACATATTCAGATTTTAATGAGTGCATTTAAAATGTATCAAGTGTTTGTCATGAATATTATTGCTTACAGTTATAATTAATCTTTTGATGTATCACCCTATTATAATTTGATGAGTTTTAGTCAAACATTACACCCTTATCAACTTTTTCCTGTACATCATTTTTAGAGTACTGTTTTCCTGTGTATTCTAGCTGTGGAGGAAATGTTACAACCTCTTGTGAGGGACAGTAGACCCAGCTGTTGCAGACATTGTCAGGAAAAATTTGTGATACCTGTACATAGCAACGTCTAATTTCTGTGTTTTCTTTTTCTGGTTTGCAAGGAGCAGCTGGTTCATTGAGAACCATTCTGTTGCCCCAGCTCCTCCTTTTATTAGGTTGTTTTTAAATTGGCATAGCTATTGTTGGCCAAATATTGCCAAGCTTTATAGTTTAAGCTGTTACAGCTGCTGTTGCCCCATTTTATAAATGAAGCATATATTTTCTGATTTTTTTTTCAATTCCACCCTCTGCAATGGTCCCTGAAATTATAAATTTCTGAGGTGAGCCAGGCCTAGAACTCTTAGCTAGGGAACCCAGAAGAGTTGTGCCACACAACTTCAACAGAATGTAACATCTAGATGATACTCTTTTTTATGGTAGTTATAAATTATAGCTGATTAACAATCATTGTCAGTTCTGATTAAAAATGTAAATTACTAACAATGCATAATTTTGCACTTCCACTCTGCTGTCTATTCCATAAATGTGGCAGCAAACTTGTTTACGCAATGTGTGTGACATTGGTGTTCCTTTTCATCTATTGTCAAAATGCAGTAATGTTAAATTGTTGTTCAAACCATGCAGGGTGTAATTCAATATTGCAGTTTAGCTATTGTTGCATTCATACCAAATGCTGATGCACTTCATCTTGGCTAATATTGCGCATTGTATTGTGAATTGCCAATTTTTTTATTCTCCCTCCATAATGTGCGACATTGGTTTCTGTTTGTTTTTCTCAGAAACCGCTGCTGACCCTGACTATTTGGTCAGAGAAATGAGTAGTTCTTCAATGATGGTGATGCGCAGTGGTTAGGAATCTTGGTGTCAGCATGAATTAATATGCTATGGAGAAAAATGCATGCATGAAATTGTAGCAGAACAAATAGTTTTATAGATTTTTTTTATGTGAAATGTACCGTCTCCGCATGCGATATTTGGAAAGGGGTCTTCACATGCGCTCCATTTGAAGATTTTCCATGCGCATCAAATATTTCTTATCAATGTTTGTGTGTGCTTGCGCTGCCTGCCAAATTGTGCAAACTGGTTTATTATTTAATATTTAACATAATGACCTTTAGCTCCATTCAATATTTAATTGCTTATTATTTATTTATTCATCAGGTGACATTGGTTTGTTTACCTTAAACAACCTGCACCTCCAGTTAGTGATAAATGTTATTTATTCAGTATTTACAGCAGCAGTAATTGCAATACCTGACAAATATTAGCAGTATGCAGATAATTCTGCAGAAGAGCTAATAATTAGCCTTTGGCAAGTGACCTTCAGCACTCACTCTGAATATCAGCTGTAGTTGTTAACAGATTGAGGTGCTGGTGGTCACTATGTATGCTGCTGGTGTACTGTGCAGAGTGGGATAGTGTTTCTTTTCATATTAACTGCAATGTATTCATATATTTTGACCACTGGTGTCAGCTTTTTGCTATGATACTGAAGTGGTGGGTTGTGGTGCGTGTGTGTTTGTGTCTGTCCTGATGAGTTGCTTCTTCGTGTGCTTCTTTGTTGTACAGTGTGCTGTATCTCACCTTTGCAGCCCCCTACAGCCCCGCCAACAGGGCACGCAGGCATGGGAGGCAGTACACCTCAGCGCGCCAGCAATCAAAATGAACAGCACGGTACAAGCACTGCAGCAGGACGCTGGTCGGAATGCGTTGAATAGGTCCAAAGAAAACAAAACAATGAAGACAGTCAACAACTGCACACAACCGTTGACAACAAAAACAAAGCAATAACATCACATCAAATTTAGTCTAGCAAAACTCATACAACACTGCCCCCAATTCCTGCGCCAGGGCCCTCTTGAAGCCGCGAAGTGAATCACACTGCACCACATCAGCGGGCAGCGGGTTCCAAATCTGCACACAGCGAGAATAAAAGAATCTCCGTTTATAGTCAGTCTGTTCTAGATTTTTTTTTGTCATTCATGCGGATGGTTCATGTGATAGCCGATAGTGCGCACTAATTCCAGTTCCTATACCTATGTTAACATTGCTGTTCTCAATAGTATGCTGGCACGCATGGCTGTGCTGGCCTCCCTTGGCTCTGCTGCTTCTCAATTGCTGTGGTCCTGCTGGAGGGGGCTGCAAAGGTCAGAGACTGAATATTGAAAATGAATTAGGTGTTTTTGTGGATGGGATATGGCCATTGATCATTAACCTACCCATAACAACGAGGTGATCCAACACCATGACGCTTTCTGCTTCTATTGTATGTAAGCATGGAAAAGCTTTGAGGAGTCATTATAACATTACATTAGGTATCCAATTCCTCAGATTGAGATCAACGGGATAACACATGATTTTGAAACTGACAGTTGAGATCAACTTCAAGAAAGATAGCTAGTGACTTCAAAGTACCCTGGTCATTCCTGCCAAACCTCATTTGTTTTCCTTGCCTTCAACATAGCTGTTCTCAATATTAAACTGGCACACATGGCTGTGCAGCCTGAGCAGGCCTCCCCAGCTCTGTGGCTCCTCAAGAGTGTGTGGTGCTGCTGGAGAGGCTGCAAAGGTAAGAAACAAAAGAAACCTTCTTGTCATCACACATGGTTTTGTCCTAACTTACAGAGATTGGATGGTGCTATTGGTCATGTAAACAATATCAATATTATTCAGTTTGAAAAAAGGAGCAATTTATATGTATAAACAGTAGAGATATTACTGGTTCTCTGTTGCATTCATGTGATGTGGAGCAGGAGGCAAGAATTATTTTAGTCAAGCACTTGAGCAAATAATTTCAGTTGAGGAGTGGAGGCAGTTGTGAGTCGTCTCAGGAAAGTAAACAGACTGGTCGTCTTGGAGGCCGTGCCACTGATGGTTCCCCTGGAGTTGGGCTGTTTAGGGCAGATGTCCTTGAGGAAGTGAGGGAGCTGAATGAGAGGGAGAAAAGGAAATGCTCAGTTATGCTGAGAGGTTTTGGGTGCGAGACCATTGAGCTGGCTGAAGCAAAGTTCCATGATGTGTGCCATGTCTTGGGTGTCAATGTTGCTCTGACTGACTTGGTCAAGATCGGTACTACTGGTCTGTTCAGAGCAAAGGTG
>SDVV010033149.1:0-11334 GCA_016164225.1 Gammarus roeselii
ATTTATATTTATATTTTTATATTTATATATTTTTATATATATAACTTGAATTGAGTAAATGGAGTTTTCTATAAATTTCGTCATAAGGACCATTAAGGTCACATATGAAAAGGGTACACAAGAGACAAATAAAGTAAACGCAGAACACTCGCAGAAACGAGGGGTGACAACTTTCTTAAGATACCACCTGACTTTGATATCTTCTGCCTGACATGATCAATTTGATTAGTGAAGAAGATTCTCCGATCCACAATTACACCCTGAAACCTAGCCAATTCGGCAACAGAGATATTAACATTTCTTATAGTTGAGGGGGTGCCAACGTTGTCAGATACGTTGGTTATGATCATGTAAGAGGTCTTAGAAATGTTCAAGGATAGTTTATTAAAGCCACTGATGAACATTTTGGAGCTCTCTGTTAACAGCAGCGCTAAGGTCGTCGAGCTGCTCCTCCTCCACCAGCGCAGTTTTAGCATCAGCTAAGTTTATCAGTTGGAGTGCAGCAGAGGAACTCGCCATAGCGTTGATATACAGAAGATACAGTAGAGGGCCCAGAATATGGCCCTGCGGCACTCCCACTGTCAGGAAGAGAGGTTTGGATGTAACGCCATTAATATCCAAAACCTTCTCATTATCACGCAGATATGACTCGAACCACCGCAAGGTGCTCCCATAGATGCCCATCCTCCCAGCAGAATACAATGCTGCACCGTGACAAATGAATGCCCTGCTGTAATGGAGAAATATTGCTGTGAGGAACTTATAGCTAACAATATTTCTTGACGGATGATGTAAGAACTGGACAACTCATCGGCCCTACACCTGACTCAAAACAATGATCTAAACAAAACAAACCCAGGGACTTTTCAAGCTATCGTCACCTTTGCTGCATTCCGCACCACTTCTTTGAGGTGGATGGATGATAATAAATTTTCTAGATCATTAACACAATATATTAGTAATTTATTCTTCCTTATTTCGTTGACTCTATTATTTATTTCTGCCTTTTTTCATGCTGATAAATTTTACATTGTTGATAATTTATTGAGGTGGGTTGAGACTAAGTGACCCAGGGAATGGGGGGTTCTCTTGAGACCCGCGGGACTTGGAGGACCCGGGGTTTCGGGAACCCGGGGGACTTGGAAGACGAGGAGGATTTGAGGGGATCCACTTGGACTCTTCTGGGACCCTTTGGGACACCATTGAGACCCTGTGGGACCCTGTTGAGAAACTGTGGGACCCTCTTGAGGCCCCTCTAAATCCTGGAACCTCTGCTCCCCCCTCCCTACGCTGTAAAACCCATACACAGAAAAATGTATATAGGTGGAGTGTTTGCGTAGAGAAATTTGGGCATTGCAGTCCACAACATTGCTGATGCAGAGGGGGAGCGCTCCGCCTTGGCTGGTCGAGGTGCGTCGAAATCAGTCGCAACATGTTGAGACGAGTCGAGTTGGTCGCGTCCAGTCGAGACTGGCTGAAATGATTTGAAACAAGCCAAGATGAGCTGAAACGAGGGGACTCGATGGACCCGGGGAGCTCGGGGGACCCCGGGGACTTTGGTAACCCTCTGGGGCTTATTTGGGACCCAGGGGACCTCTGCCCCCTCCTCCTCCCTATCCCCTTGAACAAGAAGAGCAATGATAGAAATCTTAGCAGTTTTTAGCCCCTGATGAACCTGCTCTTCCTTTCCTCTTCACGTTCCACAATTCTGTCGTGTAAAATCATGCTAGTTTACTTCTGCGAGAGCTCCTGTTTGTGATTTCGTGAATAAAGTTTTTTTTTCATTCTGCGCTCGCTCGCGCGTGTGCGGACCATATGTAGTGTCTGTGGTTAACCTTTGTCGCGTAACTAAAAATCTTGTGATGCGTTGTGGTTGGAGTTGATCTGATTCGTGAGGCCGTGGACCTTGTACCAATTTCGATGATTTTACCTGTGCGCACTGGCGTACGTACATATTACTCTATGAGGTTCTGAGGAGGTGGAGGTGGGTATTCATTTTGTCTGAGTTTTTATCTTCCTGAAAATGTAAATTGTATTGTAACCGAACTAAGCCGTGTAGTTTTAAACATTGTATTGCGCTGCTGTAGGAGCTGACTTTGTCCGTGTAGCCGTGGGCCTTGTACCAGACTCGACGATGCTGCCTGTACGCACTCGCGTGCGTACATATTAATCTTGAAGTGCTAAATGATTGGAGACGGAGATTCGTTTTGTCCGAGTCTTCATCTTACCTGAAAAATGAAAACTACTGTAATTTAACTGGACCGCGCAGCTGTGAACCTCGTTGCGTTGCTGTCGGAGCTGACTTTGTCCGTGTAGCTGTAGACCTTGTACCAATTTCGACTCTACTATCTGTGCGCACTGTCGTGCGTACATATTACTCGTGAAGTTTTAAGTGGTTGGAGGCGGGGATTCGATTCATTTCGTCTGAGTCTTTATTTTTTCTGGATAAATAAATGTACCTAACCTGAACTAGACCGCGTAGCTGTACACATTGTGTTGCGTTGCTGTTGGAGCTGACTTTGTCCGTGTAGCCGTAAACCTTGTACTAATCTCGACGATGCTACCTGTACGCACTAGCGCGCATACAAGTTACTCATGAAGTTCTAGGTGATTGAGGGTGGGGGTCCGTTTTGTCTAAACGTTATTCATGTGCGCACCAGCGTGCATCTGACACGACCAAATTGTTTAAATAGTTTAACTTTGACAACGTTGTTTTTCTTGCGCACAGAGGTGTGCGAGCCTACTGGAGTCCATGATCACTGAGCCCTACGGAGGAGCCTTTTATGACTCACGTTGGGGCTTTGGTGAAAATGAGACCAAAATCTAATCTAATTTGCACAACTTCCTTAGCAATGCCCGCAATAATTCCCCTTCCCAAAACCAGTGTCCACGCATTAACACCCACAACAACAGCAGCAACACCCTTGCTGACATCCTGTACTGTCAACAATTCTAAATATTCAACCCACTTATTCCGTGCACTGCCATTCTCCAATAACAACCGCCGTTTATTTCACTCTCTTCACCTCTTTCCAGAACATTTTGATTTCAAAATTCTAGAACAACAGCCTTCCCCACCTAGCATCAGCGTCCCTCTTTGCTTCCCACCTAACGCTCTACCTCTTCTATTCTATAGTTGTCTTAGGCCACCACCGACCTCACCTGCAACCTCTACTTAAAAGATCTTCTCCTCAGAGTCAACGCCATTTCATCTTCGTACAACCACTTGCGCCACTCTTCCTCCTTTCCGCCCACACGCGCACATTACACACATTTATCGCGCACCTCAACACCGCGTCTTTGTAAGCCTTCCATTCGTCCCCAACATTCTCAGGCTTTGCCCTTTCACATCATAATTCTCTTTCATCGCGTGTTGGAACTCTTCCGTTTGCTTGCCGCCTTCAGTTCACTCACCTTCAGTATCTCTCTTCCTCCTCCCGCTCTTTTGTTCCCCTTCCACTCCTGCTTCACTCTCAATTTTTCATCCATCAGTAGATGATTAGACCGTTCTCCACCTCCCCTCTCAACACGCGCGAATCCAAAAACCTTGAAAAGAAAACATCAGCTCTCTACCCACCACCTTCTGGAGACTGAGGATGATTTGTCGATGACTTGATGCAGCGTTGGCTGCTGGTTTGACGTTCGATGCCAGAAGAAAATTGACTCCAGTGCACTAGAGAGCCTTGACACTAATCAATCTACCCACCACTGCACCACGGGACATCTTGAGCTATATACACTTGTGAACAATTAATTTCTATATCAAGCTTTTTCCTACTACCAGCTCTTGCTCCATGCAAAAGATTAGATTAGAGGATTCATGTGCATACTGATGAGGGCCTCCAGTTATTTTTACCTGGAACCACAGAGGCCCAAGCAACGCACAGGCCGCTTCGACGCCGACGCCATCGGGGGAGACGTGAACAGGGGGGAGGACGAAGGTCTCTCGCGAAGCGGCATCCAGCCCGGCGACGCTCCGACACCGCCACCGTAAGCAGGCCACCTCGCGACGGCCGGCCCGATGCTCGTAGGCTCCCTCTTGGACGGCCATAGGCTCCCTCTTTAGATGGCACTGATGACTCCGGATAACAGTCAACTCCACATCCACCCCCATGTCCCGCTCAACAACATCCCTATTCCCCACAGCCCCACAACAACCATCTTTGGAGTAACTTATGACACGAGGATGACATTTAAACCTGACATAGCCAACATTGGCACCAAAACCAGACCTAGACTAAACGTGGTGTCTCGGGTACTCACTACAACCCCCTACGGCCACTCCAAGGAATCAATTACATCAGGCCCGTTATCTCCTATGCAAACATCGCTTGGTCCTCGGACGTTGCACCCACACATGTTAACTCCCTGCAAAGGATACAGAACAGGGCCTTGCGCATCGCAGCGGGCTGCACACAGACTATTCCTATTCCGCACTTACATGAAAAAAAAACAAGGTCCTCCCTCTCAAGCATCATCTTGATATGAGAGGGAGCCGATTTTTTCAACAAGATTGTAGACCAGACACATCCCTGCCACTACCTACTGAACCCCCGTCAAACCAACAGACACCTACAGAGCACACCAGCAACACACTTCGGCCATCACCACACGACCATTCCTCGTCCTACAGACAACACATCTATGTGCAAAAAAAAAAACACTTCACAGCTCTTGCATTAGATAAACACAGTCAACACAATCCGCCTGGAGTGGACGTGGAGGAATTGGGGCGTGGAGGAATTGGAGCGGACGTGAAGGAATTGGGGCTGTCCAAGGGTGACAGGGTCCACCTGATGAGGCCACAGTGCGGGCACCACACGGTCCTATAGTCATACCAGACTAGACTGGGAAATGTCTCTTCTGATCTCTGCTTGCGGTGCGGGGGCTCACCCGATTTGGTTGAGCACGTCATGACGTCGTGCCCAACCATTGCACCCGGCAGTCTCCACCATAACATCACGTCAGTGCGTGATCTATGAAAGCGCCCGCGCGACAGCATCAACTACCTCAGGGGTGCTGGCCTAATATAGGGCCTGTCCCCAGCTGTAGCACTCCCCACACACACACATACACACATGTCGGTGGGTTCCCGAGCCTCGGGTTTCGCTCTGGCCGTGGCTCTTCTATTGCAGGGACAGTTCGGGTTGAGCAACAACAACCTGGACCCCCATACCTCCGTACCACATTCTCTTCCACTAGGTCTCCAACTCTCGCATTTTGATCCCTCGGTATCACCATTTTGTATTGACCTTCAAAACTCTGACTACATTCACTCAAACTCAAAACAAATGCAATGAAATGCCTCCTCTCCTCCGCACTCCTCTTGCTACCTGGTTCGTAAGCACTCACACACGCCCGTCCTCCTACACCTAACTTATCGTTACCCACATCAATCTAGGTGACACTTCATTCCATCCGTAATGCAATTAGCCAACCGATTGCTCAATAATAACACCACACCGTCTCGTGCCCAGCGTTCACACCACACCGGCTCGTGCTCAGCCTTCATCTACACCCGACTTCCTTCCACTTTCCTCACCATGCTCACATTCACCCCTCCTTTTGAACTTGTCTCAATAAGCGCCAACACGTCAAACTCTCCTAAGAAACATCTCGCTAATCACTCTCGTCCATGCCTAATCCGTGCTGCAATCATGCCCATTGAGCGACCATAACAATAAAATTCGGTGAGACGTTTGCCTCGCCTTCTCACGCTTGCCTTGCTGTCTGAGAGGGAGGAAGGTAAAGGGGATAGGAGCCTTCACCTCTTCTCTCCGCCCTCATTTGTGGCCTCCTACGACACGCAAGGGGTACGGTTGCAACTATTCTTAACTTCTGCTAGTGGGAAAAACGTTCCTGGACTACCTGACTTTCCAATGCTCTGCTCTCAAGTAATTAGCGCTCATGGAGAAGTCTGGGAATATACTTATGCATGCCCTAATGCTACACGACACGCCGTACAGATAAAACAGGCACTAGGCCAACTCTCCCAGAAACGGGAGTGGCCGAGGGCAAGGCGCACCCCACACTACTCTCATGCATTCCCACAACTTTGCCCTTTTGGGTGAAAAGATCCGGCAAGAAGACCCCGCAACACGCCCTCGCAACACACCCTGGGGCTTTGTCAGCAGCAGGACCTGACACTGACTCCCCTCACCCATAACCATCCCGTCTCTGTCGAGATGCCAAAGGCGGGAAAGCACATCAGGTTAACGTCAAAAATCATTTATTCACAGTCATTCTCCACTCACGCCTATTCATTGCTTGCTCTATCGCTACCCCCAAGCTCAAGTCTCTCCTTCCTAAAGCCTGCGTCACACCATCCTTCTACCCAAACTTCGGTGTACCCCTAGGCCTGCTTTCACTCTTCTCTGCCTTCATAACCCTTTTCACCAATCTCCCAACATCCATCCTCACCATGTGCCCGACGCATCTCAGAAAATGCGAATCAACTCTTCTCTAACTTCTTCACCATCCCTCTTTAACTTGCATCACGTCATTATTGATCCTGTCTCTCAGCGTCACACCAATCATTTCTCTCAAATATTTCACATATCTCGAAGACATTCAATCTTCTTCTCTCTTCTACTCTCACCCTCCAAGTCTGCGCCGTAGAGCACAGTTGGGAGAAATACACCCTCATACAGCCCTCTCTTTGCTTTAAACCCCAGCGTCCTACAGCTCATTACACTCTCCAGTGCACCCAACACTTTACACCCTTCCTTCACCCGCGACTTCACTTCAGTATCCACTAGTTCAGTCTTCTTCACATGGGAGCCCAGGTACTTAAAACACTGGAATTTCTCCGATAACTCTATTTAGGAGGACAATAATTCTGCTCCTGTCGATATTCCTCGAGCATCTCATTACTTTACTTCTACCCACAAGCACTTGAAGCTTCCTCCTCTCACACACTTTACCAAATTCCGATACTAGCCTACATGACATCTCTGTGTACGCCACCAGTGCCGTATTATCAGCAAACAGTAACTGGCTCAGCTGCCAACTCCGCCCATTCGCTTCCAACAGCTCCAAGCCACGACCCAATACACTCGCTTTTACCTCCCTGACCACTCCATCCATGTAGAGACTGAACAGCCAGGGAGACATAACGCAGTCTTGTCTCCGATCCATTTTCACTCTGAACCAATCGTTCACCTTGCTTCCCACTCAGACACATGCTTTGCTGTCAACATGGAAACTCTGAACCGCTTTCAATAGATTTCCACCCACTCCATACTAATGCAACACCCTCCACAGCAGATCCCTGTCAACCCTGTTGTTGGCCTTTTCCAAATCGATGAAGGCTCGGAACACATCCTCTCCCTTTGCATGGTACTTCCCACAGACTTGTCTTACTGCAAAATTCTGATCGGCACACCCTCTACCACTCCTAAAGCTACGCTCTTCCTCTCCAACTGCGCCATCTGTACAGTCTGTATTCCTTTTGATCAGCACTCGTCCGTACAACCTACCGACCACACATAATAAATGGATACCTCTTGAGTTGCCCTTGTACAGCGGAACAACACAAGCACTGCGCCACTCTTTCTCCACCACTCTCGCTACAAAACAGTTTCAGTAGCCTCCAGCCATCCGACAAATGTTACTCCACCCCTTTTCAGGCACTCAGTCGCAACGCCATCCAAACCGGAGGCTTTCCCTGCTAAATTCATCACCTCTACTGCCTCATGTACCTCTTCCCTAGTAAAGTCCGAAACAAGTCTCTCTCCTAAAACCGGCATCCGTGTACACCACCCAGAGCAACATTGTTAGCCTGTAGTGTATGGATGGTGCATAGGCGCGATCTAGTACAGCTGTGGGACATGGTCACACTACACAAAACAATGCTCGGGTGTCCACAACAATAGAAACATACCACATTGGTGGCAATGTATCAACTGCCACCCAATCCACAACATTAGTACAGACATTAACAATATCATGCCCCCTCCGCTCCATCACCCGACGCTGCTCTACCGCTGAGCGGCCTCTCCTGTGCCTCCGGCGGTGACTCTCCATCCCGGGGCGCGACCCGTGTTGCATCAGGCTCCACGCTCTCAGTCAGCCCAACCACCACCTCCCACCCCCGCACTCCTCGGCCCTACTACCACTTCCCGGGCAACCACAATAACCCCTCGCCAGTGCCGGACACCAAAACATATTACAGATGAAAACAAACGGCATTGGTCGAAAACAAGTTGAACATAAACGCTTCTTACACGAACACCGCATCCACATTGCTTTACACTAGGAAACAAAACTCAAACATAAATCCAAAACACCAAAGCTTCCTGGTTATGCATCACTTCGCCACGACGTCCTATCAACGACGGCGGTGGCGGACTCTTTACACTCGTACATACAAACCACGACAACACATTAGAACTACAATCACTACATACACAAATCCACAAGAAACGGTACAACATGTTCAACATATACATTTCACCAACTAGCTTATGCCCACCACAATTCACACCTCAACTAGACTTTCTCAACGTAACCACCAACACCTTTGCTCTAAGAGACTTCAACGCGCACGACCACTTCTGACCCCCTCACAGGGCGCTGACCGGAGGGGCAGTGTTCTCGTTGATCAACGAGACACAATCATCACACTAAACAACACAAACACTCCCACTCGCAAACCTTTCAACCCAAACACTCAACAGACCTCCCCGGACGTCTCATTCTGCTCTCCCAATTTTGCTCTAAATTGCCTGTGGGCAGTTCACCAGCGACATGTCGTCCGACCACCTTCCAAGAGTCATTAATTATCAACTCTGATCCCCAATCCATAATAAGCTTCCTCATACTTTTCGAAATTACAAGAGAACAGACTGGAACGAATACACGATATCTATAGAAACCGATCTGCAAGACTTTGACATCACCCAATATACATCCATCGACGCGGACACGAAACACTTCACAGCAGTACTTACCCACGGAGACAGGTATCACATACCCGCCGGGTTCGTTCGGGGCTTCAACCCAGTTTTCTCAGCCCATATTAGGCGCAAATTTCAGCAGCGAAATCATCTCCGCACTTATCCCTTCACCAATAACCAAATCACACAGATTCAAACCCTAAACGCAGAAATAAATGCAGCTATTTGTGAGCAACAGACGATCCTTTGGCCGGATGTGCTTGCAAACACAAACTTCTGACAAAGAACCTCACCATCAAAATTATGGAAACTTATTAGAAGCCTCAACAAAAACACAAACCACATGGATACATATGAGGCAATTCTGCCACCCCACACCCACACCATCCCATCAGACCAACAACAACCGGACATACTCAAAAAACACTACGGAAACACCTGCCACCTACCACACCATCCAGACAATAGGAGGAAACTCAAATAGTTACACAAATTACAGATCGATCCAAACATTGAACCTCCTTTCACACCAGCCATGACCGTAGCTGCCATCCGACAGACTAAAACCTTGTCAGCAACGGGTCAGATAGCATGTCATACATTCACCTTGAACATCTAGGTCCTCACGCCATTGCGACCCTCACAGACATCTTTAACTTTTCCATACTGCACAATAGAAAACCCAACACCTGAGAACAAGGAAAAATCATACCCATCCGGAAACTTAACAAAGTTTTCACAAATCCCCCCCCCCCCAAAGCTACTGGTTCACGGGTCGCACGGGGTCACGATCCAAACGGAGGGGTGAACACCCTATTTCCTTTCAGACCCTTCTACTCTTCACTCTCACTATCTCTCCTTCTCTACCCCTTCCTGGTAATGCTTTCACCTTGGTTACTCCTTTTACCTTGTTTGTTTTGTTGAAACTGCATTAACTTATCTCTCTTCTTCTCTTGACAACTTTCCCCCATAGTTTTTTTTTTCTAGTTCAGTTTCTGTTTGCTTTGACTTATTATAATTTTTTTTTCTTGGCTTCTTTTTTTAAGTTTAGTTTTGTTTACTTTCACTTTATTACTTTTTTTTCAAGTTAGTTTATTTTTACTTTTACTTTATTATTATTGTTATTATTATTTTTATTTTTTTCAATCTATTTTTGTGTTCTCTTGAATCTATACTCACTAACTATCAAGGTGGCCAAAGTAGCAAAGT
Source organism: Gammarus roeselii (assembly GCA_016164225.1). Classification (NCBI taxonomy): domain Eukaryota; kingdom Metazoa; phylum Arthropoda; class Malacostraca; order Amphipoda; family Gammaridae; genus Gammarus; species Gammarus roeselii. Next base: position 10,107 of record SDVV010033149.1, read on the forward strand.
TGACGACGAATAACGCTGTAAATGGTATGACTGCATTAGGCCTCTGCGATGTGGTGGACCGGGGGGTGGGACAACCTTCAGCGAACCCGTTGCTGGGGTAGAGCTGTTGGAAGGTCGTGCTTAACCGTCGGAATACTGTGTTGCAGGGGAAACGAACCTCACATAGCTGACAAGTGGTGCTCGTCGAAAGAGCCAGAAAACACTTGCTATATGCGCTCCGAGGTGGGCGTGGGCATGTTGAGGGGGCTCCTCGAAATTCATGGATTCTCTTATTGAAATTCAGCAAATGTTGACGACCCAGACTTCTCCATTGGACAACTCTTCTGAACAACGGCTATTGCAACAAAAACAACAACAACGGTTATCGCAAGATAATGACGTATTGGCGTCACCATCTGGTGGACGTTCTTCAACACCGCCATCACCCGGCGGTCGCGCCCAAATAGTGGACGTAAACCCCCTCCATCCCAGGCTGCCTGATGGAGAGATGATTAGTCAACAGCAGCCTTCCCCCACTTCTGGTGGGGTGGACTTTGGAAACATGACACACGACCGTAACGCGGGGGCGGTGCATGCTGCTTCCGGACGAAAGCCCGGGAGAAGCCGCCGCAATCGTGTAAGACCCCATGAACGATACGTTGAAAATCAGAAAATCCTCGAAAATCTCTTTCAAAATCAAAACTACTCTAAGTTCTTCACCGTCAAGGCAATCTCGGGAGAGAATCTGTCCGATACTAATACAATTCAAGCTAATCGACAACTCTGCGCTGCGCTGGGGGGACCCCCGAAACGCATCAATGAGCTTAGGAGTGGCTCCCTCCTTGTAGAGGTGAAGGATGAGGAGCAAAGTAGGAACATCCAGAACCTAAAACAACTAAATAATATACCTGTAAAAGTTGATGAGCACCCTACTCTCAACACGATACAAGGAACTATATATTATAAAAGCAGACCAAACCACTCCGACGACGATATTCTTACTGAACTCGGGGATCAGCAAGTCACCAAGATATACAGAGTGAAACGACGTCGGAGCGGAGTAGAGGAGTACACTGGTGTCTACATCCTCACATTCAAGCTCTGTTCTCTGCCTTCTGATGTCCACATTGGCTGGACACAATGCTCGGTTCGAGAATACCTCCCTAATCCCAGACGCTGCTACAACTGCCAAAAGTTTGGTCATGGAAGTGATGCCTGCCGATTGAGGAACATAAAAAGTACATGCTTC
>SDVV010033150.1:0-11333 GCA_016164225.1 Gammarus roeselii
GCCATCACACATATCAACTTAGATGGCCATCACACATATCAACTTAGATGGCCATCACACATATCAACTTAGATGGCCATCACACATATCAACTTAGATGGCCATCACACATATCAACTTAGATGGCCATCACAAATATCAACTAAGATGGCCATCACACATATCAACTTAGATGACCATCACACATATCAACTCAGATGACCATCACACATATCAACTTAGATTGCCATCACACATATCAACTCAGATGGCCATCACACATATCAACTTAGATGGCCATCACACATATCAACTTAGATGGCCATCACACATATCAACTTAGATGGCCATCACACATATCAATTTAGATGGCCATCACACATATCAACTTAGACGGCCATCACACATATCAACTCAGATGGCCATCACACATATCAACCCAGATGGCCATAACACATATCAACTTGGATGGTCATCACACATATCAACTAAGATGGCCATCACACATATCAACTTAGATGGCCATCACACATATCAACTTAGATGACCATCACACATATCAACTCAGATGGCCATCACATATATCATCTTAGATGGCCATCACTCATATCAACTCAGATGGCCATCACACATATCACTGCAAAGTATGAGCCGACAGTCTACTGGAACGAAGTTGTCCCTCTAACCGCAATGGTTATGGTGGTACGGCTTATATACCATGGGGCAGTCAAGATACAGGGGAAAATCATTGCGCCGATCAAACGTAGAGGGCCACCAATCGTATCTCTGATCGCAACGCAACACAGTCCATCCAGCGTAGAGCCATCATCCCATCACGGTAGGGATTCGCGATAGTCGTTTGTGTACAAGCAGTTTGTGGCGCTTGCGTCTGAGCAAGAAAACGCTTCCGTCAGCAAGTTGTGTTGTACTGACAGACATTGCCATTATCTATGTAGGGATGGATGAGATTAACACCCTGTGGACCAGCCACGAACACTCTTAAATGATATAAGGGGTGACATGATGACTTTGAGCGAATAGTCATTGTTCTCCAGGAGCGTTTAAAGAGTTAGTCAGGCGATCATAAATTCAAAATGAAAGAATCAGAGACAAATAAAACGCAAAGTATTGGGGTTCGACACTGTTAGAGGTGTCACATTTTTTGAGATTTTTCAAATTTTCAGGAATCGTATTTTTCGACTTTGATTGTTTGAATTTCGAAGAAGTTTTCCATACAATTATAGTACTATACGATACTTCTCCAATGATGTAAGATAAAACATGGTAACTTTGAAAAAACTGCACAGCGGACCGATTTTATTTCAAGTTTGTGTAATTCAAATTTCAAAAAATCAACTTTCCATATTATCGTTTCACTCTACAAGAGCTATCAAATGATGAACTGTATTTCCTAAAAGCGTCCTAACTACAGCGGAGTTTCATTTTTTGTCCAAGCGTTACAGCGGACGGACATACACTCTCCAGGGTATGTCAGGATCTGAAGCCCTTTCGAATAATACATACGTAACAAATCTTACCGCTGAAAAAACAGGGCGTTAAAAAATATCTTTCTTCTGAGACTCGAGTATAAATTATTTCGTACCGTCATGACGTTTAAGCCTGCATTATTAATAAAAGATAAAAAACTTTGTAAATTTATCTCTTGTAAGGTTTTTATTTGATGTAACATTTCCAATCAGAGAAACAAATTGATGATAAGGTTCCTCAAGGATAACAGTAGATAATATGATACCATCGAAATTCATCCACGACGAAGGTAACTTTGAACGTGAGTTGATGAAAGACTGAATCGGACTCGAAATATAGTCTAGACAGAAAACACTAATAAATCGTTTTATTTCAAACAATTCTATCACTTTCACTGACACGTTAGGACAATCAGACCTGAAAAAATCTATACCTTACTTAATCCTTATATTTGCATTTTCTTGTAAGTGGTTGCCTAAATTCGATGGCGCGTCCCACTATCCAGCAACCATTTGAAAGGTAATGATGCAAGCCCTGCAAAGTTCAAGTCTTTTGCCTTCTGCTTCGTTCCCTCACCCAAAGCCCCCTCACATGCATCATTTGCGAGGGAGCTTTACGAGTCGACTAATGTTTGTTTACGAATAGACTTAGGATCCCGAGCTTTTCCGACAGTCACGGTCAGGGAAGCGTCACTCGACGCACGTATGTTTATGGTTGGCCCATCGCCGGTTCAATCTTTTGGCACCCGGTTGTTTATGCTCTGCTCAAAACTGGCCTAGTTCAACAACACTCGGTGGTTTATGGTCGGTTCATAGCCGGCCCAGTCCATTGACGCAAGGTGGTTTATGGTCGGCCAAAAGCCAGCCCAGTCCCTTGACGCACGGTGGTTTATGGTCGGCCAACAGCCAGGCCAGTCCCTTGACGCACGGTGGTTTATGGTCGGCCAACAGCCAGCCCAGTCCCTTGACGCACGGTGATTTATGGTCGGCCAACAGCCAGCTCAGCCCTTTGACGCACGGTGGTTTATGGTCGGCCAACAGCCAGCCTAGTCCCTTGACGCACGGTGGTTTATGGTCGACCTATAGCCAGTCATGTCACTCGCTATACCCGGTTGTTTATAGTCGGCCTTCAGCCAGGCCTGTTCCTCGACGCATGGTTGCCTTTAGTGTGCTCGCTTTACGGGCTGCCAACCAGATGCTCTGCTCACCCTAGGTCACCAAACAAATGGAAGGAACTTAACCAGACTTAAAGGGACCTAAACACAATCACCATCATACACTTACTCTAAATTGGGCCCCAACAGATATCATACAGAACTAAGAGCAGGCCTAAGGCTTGCTTGGGTCAGGAAGAATGGCGAAGAACTTTATTTCTCCGAGTGAGGAGGTGAAGAAAGAGGCCGCTTTTTGTGCACTAGAAGCTGAACGTAAGTACCAGACATAAACTCAATGGACGAAACAGAAGAAGCGAGAAGGGCGTTATGAATCATATTCAGCATCCTTTCGTGCACACCTTAATGGATATCTGGAAAGTTTTGAAGAATAGTTGGATTGAGCGAGAAATTGGGCTCTGCTTTGTGAGAGTTTACACTGAGACTTGGTGATGAAGTTCAATTTCAATTTTTAGAGAACAGTGTTGGCAACAGAGCACGAGAGAGACATCTGAGAAACGAATAGTCAGATGGCACTTGCAAAGGAAGATCTGGATTTGGTACATTTTGGTGCACCGATTGAAAAGTGATATTTAAAGCGAAGGATTATGGCGTATACTGTTATGATCGGCCTCCTCTGGCACAGATTTATAAACTTGGCTAACCGAACATTACCGCGAGAGGTGCGTAGTGTGGGTCCCTAGAAAATGTGTAGGCCTTAGGCCTGTTAACCCTTAGCTCAAGTTTCACGTGGAGGTCCCTTGCCTAGCATATATTTAATTCCTCTCCGATGTTTGTTTTAAAAGAAGCAGGTGGTTCCTCGCAAATCGTGTAACGTAGGAGACATTGACGAGTGAGGGCCATTTGCGCACCTTGAAAATCTCCGGGTCAGTGATAGGGGGAGGGGAAACTACATCCCATAACACTGTTTAGCTCAAGGGTATCATATATGGTAAACAATAGATGGGAGGAGCCAACAAAATCCGTTAAAAGACTCAATTGTTGAGTACCAATGAGGTCTGGGTATTAGAAGGCCCGCCTCTTTAGCTGGTCCAGAAATGTGAGTTATTCTCTGATTGGAGGATAGCCTCATACTCATGAAGATGGCCCTCCCACACATTATTAAGGCAGCCCCGAACGACAGAAGGCAGAGGACAAACTCTTGTCAGCAGCGACAGAGCACAGACTCTTGCCTTCGGGCACAGCAACACACACTTGCCTTCGGCGACAGCGATTGGTCAGACTCGCTCGAGCACCTAGATACCGCCCTCGAGCGTAGCCCTCTACTCTACTCTACGCTCGTCTTACACCATAATACAATTATTCGACCTGCCGTGCATTTACACTTTTGTACTCTGTGTCCGTTATGACAATCAATTTTATATTATATCAGTGCTCTATTGAGTTACCTGTTGACCTGTTACTTTTCTTTGTGAAAAAGACAATTATACAACCAATGTTTGATCATTCCAACCTTGATTTACCCAATTATCATAACCGTGGAAGCCTTAACATAACTAGACCAAATCATATAAACAGTAATTGAATGCAGTAAAGCGTGTGATTGCATTGTTAAAAAAACACATATGTTTACGTGGTGCCCTCGTAAGCTGGGCGTTACATTGCCCAGTAGCTGAATGAGCAATGCGTCTGGGTTACATTGCCCAGTAGCTGAATGAGCAATGCGTCTGCGTTACATTGCCCAGTAGCTGAATGAGCAATGCGTCTGCGTTACATTGCCCAGTAGCTGAATGAGCAATGCGTCTGCGTTACATTGCCCAGTAGCTGAATGAGCAATGCGTCTGGGTTACATTGCCCAGTAGCTGAATGAGCAATGCGTCTGCGTTACATTGCCCAGTAGCTGAATGAGCAATGCGTCTGGGTTACATTGCCCAGTAGCTGAATGAGCAATGCGTCTGCGTTACATTGCCCAGTAGCTGAATGAGCAATGCGTCTGCGTTACATTGCCCAGTAGCTGAATGAGCAATGCGTCTGCGTTACATTGCCCAGTAGCTGAATGAGCAATGCGTCTGCGTTACATTGCCCAGTAGCTGAATGAGCAATGCGTCTGCGTTACATTGCTCAGTAGCTCAATGAGCAATGCGTCTGCCTCGGCCAGCCAAGATCAGCTAGCAATGTCAGTCATCATCTTCTTTGAGTCGTTTTCTGTTCACTCGCTTCTTAAAGGAAAAAACAAAACTACATTCCGATATTTTCTTATCTTTTCGATAAATTTTTCTGTTTGAATTTACTACATTATGCTATCAGTTCATGCCGTGTTAGAAAATGCTTTCAAATAAATACCAATCCGATTTTTTCAATGAGATACGATGTTTTGGCGGCCCTTGGCAGCCCCACCTGACAGGAGCCCCACGTAAATTTACTTGGTATTTCTCACAGTCTGGAAGAAATTCACCGACTAGCTGGAACGACTGTAAAGAGTAATGAACTCTTACGTGTGCCAGTAGCAAGTTGGCCATTTTATTGTGTCTGACGCCAGACTTCTTTCCTCAACTCCGGTGAACCCCTGTGAACCCTCTCCGGTGAACCCTTGTGCCCGCAAAAGGATTTACCGTATTGGTAAAGAAACGACAGCTTGTTTGTTTCTTGAATATAAAAGAGTTGGGAGGGAAGTTTCAGAGTCCCCCGGAGTTCAAAAAGTACACAATTAAAGCGGAATCTACCACCTCATCATGAGTCAGTTTGGTATTCAATTAAACTCCTGAGAATAGTGCAGAGTAAATGTTGATTTCCTGCTTATCAAATTCAACGGACCACTTTTATACCAATCTCTCGCACTTCCTGAGAGCTTCGTCCAGCGATGAAGAGGACCAACATCATGAACATGGTGAGATCGTCGTAGCCCACGATAGTTTTCTTGCTGTTCAAGTTCTTGCTTATTCAGTTGTGATTATCCATCCGGCTTTGTTCTACGTGTCATCGATTTAATCCAATGGGGGAAGTCCAATTTCGAGTTCGTATCGATCTTTCGTATCGTCGTGGAATGCCTACGGTTGGCCGGCGATGACCTTGTCTGCAACGCTTTACACTCTCACTGTGAAGCTACGACCTTTCTTCATTACTACAATCCTCACTAAAAAGTCATTCAGATGCGGTAAATTGCCGAGATGTTTCAATTTATTTTATGTACGACGCCGCAAATTCTACATTGTCATTACAATTTGAAAATCAATTTCAACTGAGAGTTTCGGACGCAATTGTTCCTGTTTGAATATGGACCTCAAAAATGGCCGTAGATATGAGCTTTGAATAATAGAAATAGCCGTAGATATGAGCTTTGATTATTAGAAATGGCCGTAGATATGAGCTTTGAATATTAAAAATGGCCGTAGATATGAGCTTGGATTATTAGAAATGGCCGTAGATATGATCTTTGATTATTAGAAATGGCCGTAGATATGAGCTTTGAATATTAAAAATGGCCGTAGATATGAGCTTTGATTATTAGAAATGGCCGTAGATATGAGCTTTGAATATTAAAAATGGCCGTAGATATGAGCTTGGATTATTAGAAATGGCCGTAGATATGATCTTTGATTATTAGAAATGGCCGTAGATATGAGCTTTGAATATTAAAAATGGCCGTAGATATGAGCTTTGATTATTAGAAATGGCCGTAGATATGAGCTTTGAATATTAAAAATGGCCGTAGATATGAGCTTGGATTATTAGAAATGGCCGTAGATATGATCTTTGATTATTAGAAATGGCCGTAGATATGAGCTTTGAATATTAAAAATGGCCGTAGATATGAGCTTTGATTATTAGAAATGGCCGTAGATATGAGCTTTGAATATTAAAAATGGCCGTAGATATGAGCTTGGATTATTAGAAATGGCCGTAGATATGATCTCTGATTATTAGAAATGGCCGTGGATATGAGCTTTGATCATTAGAAATGACCGTAGATATGAGCTTTGATTATCAGAAACGGCCGTAGTTATGAGCTTTGATTATTAGAATTGACGGAAATCCCGTTCTGCTGTTTAAAAAAAAAATCCTTATCTTAGGGTGACCAAACACGTAGAATTGTGCATGAGGGCATTATGTAGAAAACTGTTTTAATTGTTAGAGCTTGGGTATGCCAGTAATGAGCTGGCGTTACTCATTATTTCTGATAGTCTAGAAAGACTATCATCTTAGAATTTGTCAACCTGTAACCACTTCTACTATACGTCCCGTAGCCAGCTGCCATCAACGAGTACTACTGCCCCTTGTCCCATAGAAGAGCACATCGGCCTTCAGTCATCCAAACTCCCCATTGCCAGTTGCCATCGACGGGTACTACTGCCTCTTGACCCATAAAAGAGCACAACAGCCTCCAGTCACCCAAAATCCCCATTGCCAGTTGCCATCAACGAATACTACTGCCCCCTGTCCCATAGAAGCGCACATCGGTCTCCAGTCACCCAAAATCCCCATTGCCAGTTGCCATCAACGAGTACTACTGCCTCCTGACCCATAAAAGAGCACAACGGCCTCCAGTCACCCAAAATCCCCATTGCCAGTTGCCATCAACGAGTACTACTGCCCCCTGTCCCATAGAAGAGCACATCGGCCTCCAGTCACCCAAAATCCCCATTGCCAGTTGCCATCAACGAGTACTAATGCCCTCTGTCCCATAGAAGAGCACATCGGCCTCCAGTCACCCAAAATCTCCATTGCCAGTTGCCATCAACGAGTACTACTGCCCCCTGTCCCATAAAAGAGCACAACAGCTGTTATGATCAGCCTCCGCTAGCACATATATTTGGGAACATTACTAACCGAACATTACCACCATGAGCTGCGTAGTGTGTGCCCTAGAAACAGTGTAGGCCTTAGGCCTGTTACCGCTAGCTTAAGTTACACGAAGAAATTCCTTGCCTCGCATATTTTTTGGTTACCCTCCAAAAGCAGGTGGTCATACCATATGGATTACAGAACGTAGGAGACTTTGACGAGTTAAGGCAATTTGCCCATCCTGTTAAACTTGACAATTCAGCATTGTGTAGTTGGTACCCATAACGTAGAAGGGTAGTGTTAGCTCAGGGGTATTGGAAATTGGAAACAGAAAGATGGGCGGAGCCTGTAAATTTAGTTAAGAGGCAAAGTTTATAAGAAGCTAATAAGGTCAAGGTTTCAAGACACCACGCCTCTTTGGGGAGCGGATCAAAAGTAGAGTGGTTTCCTTATTGGAGGATCACTTCATACACATGAACGAGGCCCTCCCATAGTATTTCAAGGTGTAGGTCTGAAGTATAGATCTCATATCGTTCCAATAGCGGATTCATTGGGTGGAGGCAAGACCGACTTGAGATGCGATTAGCACTCAGTATCTCATATTTAGATGCGCCTGATTTAGCCTTTTCAGAATTTATTTTGTGTGATAGTTTTTGCTATATATACTGGTATGCGTTCATACTTGAGGCGTTTAATAATCACTCAGTTTTTATGTCCCGTGTTTTGTATCTCCCTACAGGGTGGGTCTTCACCTTTTCTTCGCCTTTGCGTCGCTTTTGCTTCGCTATTCGCTATACACCTACTGCATTTCTTTTTGCTGTTCATTTACACTTTTGTTCCGTTGTGTCCGTTACATAACAATCAATGTTTATTGCTATTGGACGAGTTCAACTGTTGACATGTTACTTGTTTTATTCAAAATAATAGTATAAAATCACTGTTTAATCATTTGTACCTTGCATTCATACCTGATCATATAAATAAAAAATACCACAACACTGGTGGAACAGCGGTGAGGGATATTAAAACAAACAAAAATTAAATTAATCACTTCTTGAAAACAAATTAGAATCATCACTTCACACTTTAAAACAAAATGCTTCAGCCCCTTACAAACGCCCTCAATTGAGATACTCGACCAGTGCCACGCCTCTCGCGCACGTGCTACCAAAAGAAAAAGGCAACAATGAGGGAAGGACGGCAGGAGACCTTCACCGCAAGCGGTCGGTCCGAGAGGGACGTATCGGCAGCCCCCGGCGCAACCACCACGGAAATGGCAGCACCAGATCCTTTACCTGCCAGCACGGCAGTCGGTCAATCCTGGCAGGCCGAAAAGACAGCCGCATCTGAGGACAAACTCCCTAGGCCAAGATGCACCAAAATAAATCAACGGACACGGACAGCTGGCTGACAAGATTCCACGTGATGCATAGAGAATCATGGGGCCCTCTTCGAATTGCCACTTAACATCTTGAAAAGAACAAAAACAAAGAACTGTATGTTATCTTACTAATTCTAAGAAGTGAAACAAGGAGCCCATCAAATCAAGAAGTGAAATTAGGGAGTTCGAATAAATAAAAGCAATTACAGTTCCCCACAAAGCTTTTCAATAAATCTGCTCTCGAATTCATCAGCAAATGAGTACAAAATTAGTTTTGAAGTGAATTTAAGTAAGTGCGCGTAAATTATTCGAGCACTATTCATCTGAGTTGCAGTCATGTAAATAATTCAAGAAAAAATGGATCGCGGTGGCCGAAAATGAATCCTGAAATGCATAGAAAAATATATTTATCGTACAAAATGAAAAAAAGTCAGAAAAATAAGTTGAAAAACAAAACCATGGAACTATATTTAGGTAGATAATATAATAGATAGCTTGTAGTTCACCAGTGTAGTATATGTCTTTTTTTGTAGTATATAAGCCATTTTTTGTTAATTGAACGTAGACAGCTGGTGATAAAAATCTTTATTTAATCGATCACTGAAAAAAAAATTAGTCATTGTCCCGTTGTGTAGAAAAGTTCAGATAGTCTTGCGTTTCAGTTTCAAATTTCATACAAAATTCCTATGACCAATTGATTAGGTGACACGTTAAAATATCTGATGTACGGTTATACATTTTCAATAATTCATGTAAAGTCGATTTCGTGTGTAGTCGATAAAGTGTTGTGTAGCCTTCAGGCCTGCGTAGAAATGCAGTATTCTATTTCAGGAAATTACATTCCTATTTTAAAATTTTCGATGACCAATTGGTTAATTGACAAGCCTAAACACCTGATGTACGGTTTTGAAATTTCATTAATTCAAGTAAATCGATTTCGTGCGTCGCAAATAAATTGTGTGTAGCCTTCAGGTCGGCGTAGAAATGCGGTATTCAATTGCAGAAAATTATAGTCCAAATGTTAAGATAGTATGTTTTTTTTCTAAGTGTGAACACCACTGTCCGTAATGTTAAGACATGTTCGTCGTAGGACGACCTAGACGAAAAAGCAACTGATGTGCAAGTTGGACCTATGAGATATGGGAGTATAAAACGAGCGAATTCGTGAATAGAGGAATGATTGAACAAACCGTCACCAAACCAACTCAAACCTATGACAAAACAAATTATGCGATGGATCGCTGAATAATGGGAGACGAAGGCAAGTCGTTTCTAAGCGACAATCACTGACTCAGGTCAGAAGCGGAAAATAATAAGGGTGAACCGTCTCAGTTTTTTTATTATAAAAAACGAGCAAGCAATCTTTTTCTGGAGAAGCAAGGACTGACATACTAACAGGCAACGCCAATCCAGGTATGATTGAGTCCACATGGGACGCATCATACGCATTCTTTTAACATCGGAATTTATAATGTCAGCTTGTCGTGGTAACTGTACGGACAAATGCTTTGAAATAAAGGCGAACGGCAGCCCACTTCAACTCCCGGGTGACATAGCGTGGGTTACGAGAGAGTAAAACCGAGCATCATGAATTTCAAAACCGTTAACCCCAATTTATCGACCAAGTAGAAACAATACCCGCAAATCATGCGTTCAAAACGCGTTAACCAAAAATACATTAAGAGAAAGTAACACATCATAGCTACATTTTGAATGATTGTCTTCTGATCAAACGTGAAATGCAGTGTGTCCGATGTAAATATTAGTGGTGCGTATCGAAGTCCAGTTTATTGAACTCACTAAGAGAAGAGGTGAAAATATGTAATTAATAAAATTTGTGAGGGGTCAACCTGTCACCTGCGTGTGATATTTACTATGTCTATAATAGTGAGTAAGGTAATTAGTCTATAAGTCATGTCTCCCGAATTGTGTAATTAGCTGATAAGCTTTGTTCCCTTTTTGCATGTTAGTTTAATGGTACCTTGAACCAACATACGCTGAAATGAGCAAAATAATACTAAAAAACTAGAAGACAGTCTCTATCCCATCCTTCCGTGGCCCCCTGTCAAACAGGAAAAAACGTTGTAAAGATGGGTACAGAGAGTGTCCAGCACATGGTTGCATGCCCTAAGCAAAATATCAAAGTTTAATAAAAAAATCATTCAGCTATCCCAATAACATCAAATTGGCAACCATGTCCTAACATTTGGATCGATTTTTTTTCTACAATTGATCGTACCGTGCGAAACATGCCATAAATCCTTATGCTGCTAGTAATCGCACGTTTAGATAATTGTTTTTTCTCGACATTAAAATGACTAATCAATAATACAACCAACCTCTTAGTACACTGTACTACATACAATCATGCCTAAAAATTCCACGCAACCTGACTTCCCACATGGAACGACCCACAGGTCGAGGGAGCACTATGTCAAATCTTGCAAGCACAGAGCTTTAAATGCGGGGACACATTCTTTCAATAAAGAAAGGGGGGTGTTATGATCAGCCTCCTCTAGCACATATATTTGGAAACATTGCTAACCGAACATTACCACCAAGAGCTGCGTAGTGTGTGCCCTAAAAACAGTG
>SDVV010033151.1:0-11333 GCA_016164225.1 Gammarus roeselii
ACAATTGAAGTTTGAGCAGGAAAATCTCCATTGATATCACATGCTACCTTGATTTGTATAGCAATTGTATAGCATTGATGTTCGAGGCGGGCTAAATAACTGGGTAAAATACTGACTCACGGATGGTAGGCGGAGAGTCGTACATAACTGAGCCTCCCCCTCATTTGGGGTAACGTAAATAGTTCTAGGCCCCGTGTTTTTCCTAGGAGACGAAACTAGCGGGACCTGATGTGAAATATGAGCTGTATGACAATGAAAGTGGTAGCAAAGAAAGGGTTGTATGATGGAGTAGTGGTCCCGACTGTACTCTTACTGGGTAAAGGGCGAGAGCAGAAGAGCGAATATTGTTGAATGTCCGCAAACCGAAGTGTTTGAGAGGTATGGTCGAAGTGACGCTAAGGGATCGAATAAACAACGACGTTGTTCGAATGATAACAGGGATTGGGAAGAGTGAAATGGCTGAGTAGATGCGCGTTCTGAGGTGGATCGGGCACATGGTAAGGGTGGATGATGAAAGCGGAGGCGTTAGGGGTAAGGCTAGAGGTAGACCGAAGTTTGGGTGATTGGATGGCGTGAAGCAGTTTTGGGGTGAAGAGACATCGGTGTGGAGCTAGCGAGAAACGTTCCATAAATAGGCGTGAGTGGCGAATAGACGTGAGTGCCATCAAACTTAATCCTCCACAAACCTCCACAAGTCTCAATCCTCCACCTGAGTTTGGCTCCTATGTCTACCAGCGCAGTAATTACAAGAAAATAATCACGCTTCAGCAGACGGAGAACAAAGGCTAAGGAAGGCCGGGCTTCCGTGAGCTTAACAACACATCCAGCTTAGAACTCACCCCTCCTCCCCTCTTTCTTGTGCGGTGCGCAGCTGCTTACACAAGGGCCATTGTTCTCACAGCCCCTCACCACGCCCTCCCTCCGTTGACTATGTATATTTATGTAGGTAAAACCGAACACATGTATTTCGTTTTAGCTTTCTTAAAACCAGTATCCTATGCAATAAAGTGTTTGGTTTTCTTCCATCTATGTGATAGCCTGGAGATATGTGCAGTCTCTTTACTAATCATCGATAAGGAATGTGTTGCTGATACCGTAAACTTTTGCCAGCGATTGCATTCCAGGCACTTCCATTGATTCCACCAAATGACATTCGTTCTTTTTATTTTAGTGAGACAGATAAATAGGGGTAATGCATAGAATGGAGGTGTGGGGGGGGGGAGAGGGGAGTGTCGAGTGTGGAGGGTGGTTATCAATCTGTCGAGTCTACCGTAACTTGTGAGAGTTTTATTTTTAAAATTCGAGTATAGCAAGTTCCCAGAGTTTGCTGGCAGAATTGGTAGGCTCCAAAGTGAGGTCAGAGTGCAACGGGATTCTGATTCTTCTAAAGTAAATTAGATTAGTCGTCTGCTCGTTTCTCACAGAATGTTCGGCAGTTGCTGCAAGATGTATACAAGAACATTTACTCGTACAATGATATCCTCAAGCTTTCAGATTGGACATACACATTGCTAATGTGATGGTAGTTACACTGGTGAGCAGGAGATGGGCAGGATACGCATGAGCAGCAATCGAAACATTCTTAACCGAATACAATGTAGCATGAGCATGAGAATACAAGGCAGCATGAGGATAGAAGGCAGCATAAGCATGAGGATACAAGGCAGCCTGAGCATGAAGATTCAAGGTAGCAAGAGCATGAGGATACATGGCAGTATAAGCATGAGGATATAAGGCAGCATGAGCATGAGGATACAAGACAGCATGAACATGAGGATACAAGGCAGCATGGGCATGAGGATACAAGGCAGAATGAGCATAAGGACACAAGGCAGCATGGGCATGAGGATACAAGGTAGCATGAGCATGAGGATACAAGGCAGCCTGATCATGAGGATACAAGGCAGCATGAGCATGAGAATACAAGGTAGCATGAGCATGAGGATACATGGCAGTATAAGCATGAGAATATAAGGCAGCATGAGCATGAGGATACAAGACAGCATGAACATGAGGATACAAGGCAGCATGGGCATGAGGATACAAGGCAGAATGAGCATGAGGACACAAGGCAGCATGAGCATGAGGATACAAGGCAGTATAAGCATGAGGATACAAGACAGCATGAGCATGAGGATACAAGGCAGCATGAGCATGAGGATACAAGGCAGCATGAGCATGAGGATACAAGGCAGCATTGGCATGAAGACACAAGGCAGCATGGGCATGAGGATACAAGGCAGAATGAGCATGAGGATACAAGGCAGCCTGATCATGAGGATACAAGGTAGCAAGAGCACGAGGATACAAGGCAGTATAAGCATGAGGACACAAAACAACATAAGCTTGAGGATACAAGGCAGTCTGATCATGATTATACAAAGTAGCAAGAGCACGAGGATACAAGGCATTATAAGCATGATGATACAAAACAGCATAAGCATGAGGATACAAGGCAGCATAAGCATGAGGATACAAGGCAGCATGAGCACGAAGATACAAGGCAGTATAAGCATGAGGACCCAAGGCAGCATGAGCATGAAGATACAAGGCAGTATAAGCATGAGGATACGAGGCAGCATAAGCATGAGGATACAAGGCAGCATAAACATGAGGACACAAGGCAGCATGAGCATGAGGATACAAGGCAGTATAAGCATGAGGACACAAGGTAGCAAGAGCATGATGATACAAGGCAGTATAAGCATGATGATACAAAACAGCATGAACATGAGGATACAAGGTAGCATGAGCATGAGGACACAAGACAGCATGAGCATGAGGATACAATGCAGCATGAGCATGAGGATACGAGGCAGAATGAGCATGAGGATACAAGGTAGCATGAGAATGAGGATACAAGGTAGCAAAAGCACGAGGATACAAGCAGTATAAGCATGAGGATACAAAACAGCATAAGCATGAGGATACAAGGCAGCCTAATCATGATTATACAAGATAGCAAGAGCATGAGGATACAATGCAGTATAAGCATGATGATACAAAACAGCATGAACATGAGGATACAAGGCAGCATGAGCATGAGGATACAAGGCAGCATGAGCATGAGGATACAAGACAGCATGAGCATGAGGACAAAGGCAGCATGAGCACGGGGATACAAGACAGCATGAGCATGAAGACCCAAGGCAGTATGAGCATGAGGACACAAGGCAGTATGAGCATAATGATACAAAACAGCATGGGCATTAGGATACAAGGCAGCATGAGCATGAGGACACAAAGCAGCATGAGCATGAGGACACGTTGCAGCATGAGGATGAGGACCCACGTGAGGTTCATTAACTCTTCCGCTGTAGTGTTTGTCACCAAAGCTTTGAATTATTAAATAACTGACATCAATGAGGATTTTTTCCCTGAGAAATTACAAGTAAGTAACCACGCTTCATAAGATATTGAACAAAGGCTAGGAAAGTCTGGAATTCTGTGGATCTACGTAACAATACAAATTTTCCAATGCACCGTAACTCGTCAACACAATCCCAACTGTTTCTAAAATACATGGCTGCTAAAACCTGGAATTCGATTGCAACAGATATAGGAACGAGTGGCAGTATAGATACCTTTAAACGTTTACAAAATTGACACTAGTTTGAACTTGCGCATGTAGAATTTTTTCAACATGCAGAAAATGTTCTCCCTTAATACAATTTACCATGTACACTATTTGTAATAATTAGTATCGTGTCCTCTCTCGGATGCTCACATCTCCAGTTGTCTCGTAAATGTTAGAAGCTCTTTAAGCCACATTATATTAGCTCGATCAAAGGATACTTTCTTGCGTACGTGCAACCTGTCGTGTTACCTTTGCAATTATTGAAAAATGTGTTGATCGTGTGTCAAACATTACGTGAATAATTGTAATGTACAATCCCATGTGGACATTCTCTACTCTCAGTTTTTATAAGTCAGTGTGAGTAGTACATTGTCATGATTACTTAAACGGCAGTAGACTAACTTGTCTTAAACGACAGTAGACTAACTTGTCTTAAGCGACAGTACACGTAACTTGTCTTAAACGACAGTACACGTAACTTGTCTTAAACGACAGTACACGTAACTTATCTTGAACGACAGTACACGTAACTTGTCTTAAACGACAGTACACGTAACTTGTCTTAAACGACAGTACACGTAACTTGTCTTAAACAACAGTACACGTAACTTGTCTTAAACGACAGTACACGTAACTTGTCTTAAACGACAGCTCACGTAACTTGTCTTAAACGACAGTAAACGGAACTTGTTTTAAACGACAGTAGACTTAACTTGTTTTACTAGGTCTTCTAGAACCCAATGTGCCGATGTGGCGTTTTACTTGGTCATGACATGTTGAGCAATAGAGAAGAGACTGTCTTCCAACGACATCCATCGTTTGTTGGGATGAAAAGGTGGATTTGTGTTCTACCTTTTCTTATAGGTTAATATTGAGTACATTTAACAAGCAAATGCTGTCTTCAGACCGGCTCGCGCTGACGAAGACCTAGTACAAATTATCTGTGCTTATGTGTCATTTACCCTAGATAAATTCTAAAGATTTGAAATCCAACAAATAAACGTTTCTCATAGCATGATGAGGGAAATAAAATTGTTATTTATACACAAATGGAATAGTATTCTTGGTATGTACAGTGAACCTATACTTGAAAAAACACGATACATTTCAAATACTTGCTATGATAAGCTCCGTTAGACAAATACGTTAAGTTGAACGAATAAGCTAAGTGGGACGGGTAAGCTAAATTTGACGAATAAACTAAGTTAGACGCATGAACGAAGTTGGACGAATAAGCTAAGTGAGGCGGATACGCTAAGTTAAACTAATGAACTAAGACAAATAAACTAAGTTAGACTGATAAACTTAGTTAGATGAGCAAGCTAAGTTAGACAACTATTTCAAGTTGACAATCGAGCCGGGGGGGGGTCCAATCAGAGCTAACAGTAAAGGAATACGACTACCGCAGCGTTTTTGTCAGGACAAGCTTAGGTGGAATCAAAGCCTCAAGAATTATAATGAGTCAACAATCAAAAATGAGTGGCAGTAAAAATTATGTAAGCAAGCCCAATTTTTTCCAATAATAGTAACCCCATCATTATTTATTTATAATATGAAGGATGCCTTACTTTATTCCTTCGTGGGCATATTTATATTTTCATAAAATGACTTTGCTCCATTCATGTTTATGGTAAACACATTTCTACATAAAACACCAGGTTCATTTTCTTCCCGTCTGCCATCCCGCAGCAGGCACACTCGCTAGCCGCCTGCTCCTGTCGCCTGCCTGCTCTAGCCGCCTCGCCTGTCGCCTGCCTGCTCTAGCTTCGCCTGTCGCCTGCCTGCTCTAGCATCGCCTGTCGCCTGCCTGCTCTAGCCTCACCTGTCGCCTGCCTGCTCTAGTCTCACCTGTCGCCTGCCTGCTCTAGCCTCGCCTGTCGCCTGTCTGCTCTAGCCTCGCCTGTCGCCTGCCTGCTCTAGCCTCGCCTGTCGCCTGCCTGCTCTAGCCTCGCCTGTCGCCTGCCTGCTCTAGCCTCACCTGTCGCCTGCCTGCTCTAGTCTCGCCTGTCGCCTGCCTGATCTAGCCTCGCCTGTCGCCTGTCTGCTCTAACCTCGCCTGTCGCCTGCCTGCTCTAGCCTCGCCTGTCGCCTGCCTGCTCTAGTCTCGCCTGTCGCCTGCATGCTCTAGCCTCGCCTGTCATCTCCTGCCGGGGCGAGGAAGGCAGCAATTACACAGTCAGACTGACTTTTAATTTAATAATAACGACAGCAGCGGAAGGAGGAGGAGGGGAGAGGGTGTGGGATGGGGGTGGGTGTTGGCACTCTTAAGAAGCAGGCTGAATGCACTGATGCTTGGGGAGGATAGGGTGGTCAAATAATTGCTTTATTTCTACTCGTTCATGATACGAAAGACGGAGGGACGACGGCGTAAAATACAGGGTGACACAGATAACAATAAACGCTCATAACTCAAAAACTAATTGACGTAGAGGTGAAATAAAACACAACAAACTTTATATCCCGAAGTTTTATTTCACTATTAAATGTTTTCTAAATAGACCCCCGTGCTGCCGAATACAGTTGCTTACCTGGTCTATGAGATTTGACACTACTAAGCCGGGAACATTTTGGTCGACGGAAGAGATTACTTCTCGAATAACTTGCTTGAGGGCATTGATAGGGTCAGGCTCTGCTTTTGCAGACCCTTTGTTGGGCGTATCTCAAGAGAAAATAATCCAGAGGGGAAGGGCAGGCGGACCAAAATGGTCACGGGAAGTCAGATCGGTGTGAAATGATGTGGCTTGTAAAGCGGTTTCTCAGTCAAGATATTGCAAGCAAAGATGTGTGTGAAGTTACACCATCTTGACGGAACCAAACATCAGGATGAATGTCAACAGACATTACATTATCTAGAATTGCAATATCTGCTTCGTTGTTCTGGTTGCGTACGTTACCGTATCAGCATAATGAACAAAAGTATGACGCTTACAATACATGCGAACTTAAGCCGCACCAAACTGTCACCTTTGGCGAGTGCAAAGGCTCCTGAAAACCTCTACCGTGATTTGAGAGCTCCGTTTATGAAAGTTCTGCTAATTAATAAAGCCATTTAGATAAAAGTGGCTCTTATCGCTAGAAATTAAGATGTTCGCACATAATTGTGAGTTTTTGAGCAATTTATTAATCCGTTGGCAAAGCAGTAATCTCTTTTCATTGTCTTTGTTCGAGAGTTGCTGAGAGGTTTGCAGTTACAGGACGCGCCTCACGGCTGATCCCAACCTTACCAGCCAGTACACTTACACCTCGCGATTGGCTTCCTTGCATGATTTCGTTTAAATTGATGATGTTTTCTTTAGGTCGGGCACGTTTTGAGCGCCCTGAATGACCCTTGTTTAAGTTAGGGTTGGCTGTCACTGCTCACCATATGTCGGGCACGTTTTGAGCGTCCTGAATGACCCTTGTTTAAGTTAGGGTAGGCTGTCACTGCTCACCATATGTCGGGCACGTTTTGAGCGTCCTGAATGACCCTTGTTTAAGTTAGGGTAGGCTGTCACTGCTCACCATATGTCGGGCACGTTTTGAGCGTCCTGAATGTCCCTTGTTTAAATTAGGGTAGGCTGTAACTGCTCACCATTTGCTTACCACGTTCCTAACATTTACATCCAACATATCCAGGTTGTATTCGGTTGACGAATGATCTTCCCCTTTGTTTGGAGAACTAATTGAGTAGATTTGTTCGACACATTTCTCACTTGTAAGTTGACCCAAATTGAAATTCATTTTTTTCTCTAATTCTTATAACAACGGTAATTTATAAAACACTTGAGCTATCTATTATACGATATAAAACATCAGGATATATCTCTATAGATGGTCTTTGTTCCCCCTCTATGAGTTATGAGCGTGTATCTTCGATCAGTTTATTCAGTGTCACCCTGTATTACTATTATACATAGTATGGACTGCACTATGTATAATAAGTTATTGGAGGCTCCCCCTTCAGAGTTGCGAAGGTCTGCGTTGTTATTTAATTCATATGAATTTGATATTTTTTAGAAATTTATATTGAGGGTATTTATTGTTTCCACCAATAAGTGGCCTTCTTGATAGCGTTTAAGCTGCAGTGCCAGCCTCTGGGGGGTCAGGTTGGGTATTTCAAACGGCCAATCACCGCGGTCTTGTACGCTGAGTTCCCGCTCTCCCCACTCTGGGGAGGGGGGGGGGGGGTCAACCTCATGGCACTCTCTAGTTTGGAAGGAAACTGAAGTTTGTACAATTGGAAGAGAAACAGCAAATCGCACGCCAGTGTGTGGCACGTCTCAAACTTGGAAAGTTACCCACCCCGTTACCTGTTTGAGGGATACAAGCTATTTTATGGCAGAAGATTGTGCGGTGCCATTTGCACGAGCTGAACTAAGCAAGGTGAATGAACGAAGTGAGTGAGGGGACAAGGGGAAAATAAAAGTAGATAGAACTAGGGGCTTAAGTGAACGAGAAAGTCAGCAGAAAAGGTGAAAAAGAAACAACGTGAACTAGGAAACAAAGTGACTGACCAAACAAGGGGAACGAAAAGACAAAGTGAACGAGGGGATAAAATTAACGAGGGAACAAAGTGTAGAGAGGATGTGGTGAACTAGTGGTTAGTATGAACGAACTGACAAGGTGAATGAGGAGACAAGGTGAACGAGGGGACAAAATGAACGAGTACACGACGTAAAAGGGTGAACTAGGTAAACGAGTGGACAAGGTGAACGAGTGGACAAGGTGAACGAGTGGACAAGGTGAACGAGTGGACAAGGTGAACGAGTGGACAAGGTGAACGAGTGGACAAGGTGAACGAGTGGACAAGGTGAACGAGTGCACAAGGTGAACGAGTGGACAAGGTGAACGAGTGGACAAGGTGAACAAGTGGACAAGGTGAACAAGTGGACAAGGTGAACGAGCGGCCGATGTGAGACAATGTGACAAGGTGAGTGAACGTGGAAATTGGATGAACGAGGGAGCAAGGTGAACGAGGAAACGAAGAAACGAGGCGAATGAGGAAACGAGGTGAACGAGATGAACAAATCTTGAATGAGGAAAACAGAAGGAACGAGGTGAACGAAAGGAACGAGGTGAACGAAAGAGGTGAACGAACGAGGTGAACGAAGGAGGCGAACGAAGGAGGTGAACGAAGGGGGTGAACGAAGGAGGTAAACGAAGGAAGGGAACGAAGTAACGAGGTGAATGAAAGGAACGAGATGAACGAAGAAATGTGAACGAAGAAATGTAAACGAAGAAGGTGAACGAAGAAGGTGAACGAAGAAGGTGAACGAAGGAGGTGAACGAAGGAAGTGAACGAAGGAGGTGATTGAAGGAGGTGAACGAAGGAGGTGAACGAAGGAGGTGAACGAAGGAGGTGAACGAAGGAGGTGAACGAAGGAGGTGAACGAAGGAGGTGAACGAAAGAGGTGAACGAAGAAATAAAGTGAATGAAGGAATGAGGTGAATCAAGGAAAAATATGAATGAAGAAATGAGGTGAAGGAAAAAATTAGGTGAAAAAAAGAATGAGATGAACGAAAGAATGTGAACAAAGGAATGAGGTGAATGAAGTAATGAACTGAATGAATGAATGAGGTGAGTGAAGGAATGAAGTGAATGAATGAAGTGAATGAATGAAGTGAATGAATGAAGTGAATGAATGAAGTGAATGAATGAAGTGAATGAATGAAGTGAATGAATGAAGTGATTGAATGAAGTGAATGAATGAATAAGGTGAATGAAGGAATGAGGTGAATGAAGGAATGAGGTGAATGAAGGAATGAAGAGAATGAAGGAATGAGGTGAATGAAGGAATAAGGTTAATGAAGGAATGAGGTGAATGAAGGAATGAAATAAAGAAAAACAGAAGCAACGATTATTCACGAAATGCCTCGAGGTATTCTTAGGGCGAACAAAGTATATTTTAATTCTTAAATACACATTATTTTGGGGTACAATTTCATCGAGCAATGTATTTGGTTCGACATGAATCTTGCTAGTTTTGTGGATCAAATGAGTACGTTCCAGACTGTCACAATTCTATAATACACATTAAATTCAGGGTACAGTTCTGTCGAGTAACGTATTTGATACACATTAGTTCAGGGAACACATTTATTGAGTAATGTATTTGGTAACATGTAAGGCTTTCTAGTTGAATGTAACCAATGAGCACGCTCATTTTCCCGCAGCAGCTGAAGACATCTTGGAGACTGGTATTTTTGATTAGGTTTTATGTCACTCTAGTGCATGAGGTGCAGAGGTACGACAGAACACGACTATTTCCGAAACATGGAACGACGAAGGAGCTATCGAAATGAGTATGAAGTACTGAATAAGTATGCGCTGTTTTCTGATGCATACATAGACGCACATACACATTTACACACATACATATGAGGTGAACGAATGAATGAGGTGACTGAAGAAATGAGGTGAACCAAGGAATGAGGTGAATGAAGGAATGATGAAACAAAGGTCCTGAAGGAAAGCAGTGAACGAGAGAACAAAGTAAATAAGGGAACAATGTAATGAAGTGTCCAAAGAAAACGTGCCCCCGAAACAAATGAATGTTGTCCGCCGAAAACACACCGCAAGGTAGGCGTCGGTGCATCACGCACAAACGGAGGGGTAGAGTTACGCAGTGCAGCCAGCTTGGTAGAAACAATTAGGGGCGGTAGTAACAAGGGCAGTAGTTGCAGCATTAGGATCTATAAATGGATTGGAAACACGAGATGAAGAAGCAGCAGGAGCAGAGAGGGCTGTAAGGAGGAAATAAAGAATATAAAACAGTAGAAGTGGTGGGAGAAGTCAGAGCAGAAGACGATGTAAGAAGAGTGTGCAAATTTGAAACCACATAAACAGGAAAAGTGGCAGAAAGAGCGAATCAATAACAGTGTCAGATGAGGAGTGTAGAGGTGCTAAGAGCTGTGTGATACCGAGGAGCAGTAGGAACCATAAATAACTGCTGGGTAAAAAACGTTGTACCGTAACGGTGTACCGTACCGTCGTAACGTGATGTAACAATGGATCAGTGCAATGATAGATACATGGGCATGTATCAGTTACGGCTTTGATATACGGTGCGGTGCTGCAGGTGGTGCTTCCCAATATACGGTGCAGTGTAGGTGGTGCTTCCCAATATGCGGTACAGTGCAGGCGATGCTTCCCAATATACATTGCAGTGCAGGTGGTGCTTTAGAATATACGGTGCAGTGCAGGTGGTGCTTCCCAATATGCGGTGCAGTGCAGGTGGTGCTTCCCAATATGCGGTGCAGTGCAGGTGGTGCTTCCCAATATGCGGTGCAGTGCAGGTGGTGCTTCCCAATATACGGTGCAGTGCAGGTGGTGCTTCCCAATATACGGTGCAGTGCAGGTTCAGTCAACAGGGTCCCGTGACGGACGTACCACCCCCTTTACGCGTGCAGGGGGCCTTTGCCCTCTTTCCTCCATCAGAGGCCCGCTTTGTTGACACGGCCAACAAAGACAAACGGGGTCCAATAAGGAACTTTCTACTGGGAAGGAAAACCAAGACTCGACGCCGTGATGATGATGATGATCATGGTGGGTCGAACACGACCGACGATCAGGTGCTGGCATTCGAACGCAGCGGAAGAATGAGTAATCATATTTTTGAAATGTATGCACGAACGTGTGTCCATCCTTTGTGCAGATACTTTGTTCAATCAAATGGTCCTTTGGGTGGGGAATTTCATCGAGCGTAATTGATCAGAACAGAAAAGCGTTTATTATATTACATTACAGCACGACCACACTGGTCAAAATAATGATAGC
>SDVV010033152.1:0-11333 GCA_016164225.1 Gammarus roeselii
GACTTATGTGCTTCACTAGCAGCGTCCCTGTTCGACTTATGTGCTTCACTAGCAGCGTCCCTGTTCAACTTATGTGCTTCACTAGCAGCGTCCCTGTTTGACTTATGTGCTTCACTAGCAGCGTCCCTGTTCGACTTATGTGCTTCACTTTCAGCGTCCCTGTTCGACTTATGTGCTTCACTAGCAGCGGCCCTGTTCGACTTATGTGCTTCACTATCAGCGTCCCTGTTCGACTTATGTGCTTCACCAGCAGCGTCTCTGTTCGACTCATGTGCTTCACTAGCAGCGTCGCTGTTCGACTCATGTGCTTCACTAGCAGCGTCTCTGTTCGACTTATGTGCTTCACTAGCAGCGTCTCTGTTCGACTCATGTGCTTCACTAGCAGCGTCCTTGTTTGACTCATGTGTTTCACTAGCAGCGTCTCTGTTCGACTTATTTGCTTCACTAGCAGCGTCCCTGTTCGACTCATGTGCGTCACTAGCAGCGTCTCTGTTCGACTCATGTGCTTCACTAGCAGCGTCTCTGTTCGACTCATGTGCTTCACTAGCAGCGTCTCTGTTCGACTTATGTGCTTCACTAGCAGCGTCTCTGTTCGACTTATGTGCTTCACTAGCAGCGTCCCAGTTCGACTTATGTGTTTCACTAGCAGCGTCTCTGTTCGACTCATGTGCTTCACTAGCAGCGTCTCTGTTGGACTCATGTGCTTCACTAGCAGCGTCTCTGTTCGACTCATGTGCTTCACTAGCAGCGTCCCTGTTCGACTTATGTGCTTCACTAGCAGCGTCCCTGTTCGACTTATGTGCTTCACTAGCAGCGTCTCTGTTCGACTTATGTGCTTCATTAGCAGCGTCCCTGTTCGACTTATGTGATCCACTAGCAGCGTCCCTGTTCGATTTATGTGCTTTACTAGCTGCGTCCCTACTCGACATTAGTGCTGCACTAGCAGCGTCTCTGTTCGACTTATGTACTGCACTAGCAGCGTCCCTGTTCGACTTATGTGCTTCACTAGCAGCATCCCTGTTCGACTCATGTGCTTCACTAGCAGCATCCCTGTCCGTCTAATGTGCTTCACTAGCAGCATCTCTGTTCGACTTATGTGCTTCACTAGCAGCGTCCTTGTTTGACTTATGTGCTTCACTAGCAGCGTCCCTGTTCGACTTATGTGCTTCAATAGCAGCGTCCCTGTTCGACTTATGTGCTTCACTAGCAGCGTCCCTGTTCGACTTATGTGCTTCACTAGCTGCGTCCCTGTTCGACTCATGTGCTTCGCTAGCAGCGTCTCTGTTCGACTTATGTGCTTCACTAGCAGCGTCTCTGTTCGACTTATGTGCTTCACCAGCAGCGTCCCTGTTCGACTTATGTGCTTCACTAGCAGCGTCTCTGTTCGACTCATGTGCTTCACTAGCAGCATCTCTATTCGATTTATGTGCTTTACTAGCAGCATCTCTATTCGATTTATGTGCTTCACTAGCAGCGTCTCTGTTTGACTCATGTGCTTCACTAGCAGCGTCCCTGTTCGACTCGTGTGCTTCACTAGCAGCGTCTCTGTTCGACTCATGTGCTTCACTAGCAGCGTCTCTGTTCGACTCATGTGCTTCACTAGCAGCGTCCCTGTTCGACTTATGTGCTTCACTAGCAGCGTCTTGTTCGACTCATGTGCTTCACTAGCAGCGTCCCTGTTCGACTTATGTGCTTCACTAGCAGCGTCCTTGTTTGACTTATGTGCTTCACTAGCAGCGTCCCTGTTCGACTTATGCGCTTCAATAGCAGCGTCCCTGTTCGACTTATATGCTTCACTAGCAGCGTCTCTGTTCGACTTAGGTGCTTCACTAGCAGCGTTCCTGTTCGACTTATGTGCTTCACAAGCAGCGTCCCTGTTCGACTTATGTGCTTCAGAAGCAGCGTCCCTGTTCGACTTATGTGCTTCACTAGCAGCGTCCCTGTTCGACTTGTGTGCTTCACCAGCAGCATCCCAGTTCAACTGATGTGCTTTATTAGCAGCGTCCCTGCTCGACTTATGTGCTTCACTAGCAGCGTCCCTGTTCGATTTATGTTCTTTATTAGCAGCGTCCCTGCTCGACTTTTGTGCTTCACTAGCAGCGTCTCTGTTTGACTTATGTGCTTCAGAAGCAGCGTCCCTGTTCGACGTATGTGCTCCACTAGCCGTGTCCCTGTTTGACTTATGTGCTACAGAAGCAGCATCCCTTTTCGACTTATGTGCTTCACTAGCAGCGTCCCTGTTCGACTCATGTGCTCCAAAAGCAGCGTCCCTGTTTGACTCATGTGCTTCACAAGCAGCGTCCCTGTTCGACTTATGTGCTTCACTAGCAGCGTCCTTGTTCGACTTATGTGCTTCACTAGCAGCGTCACTGTTCGACTAATGTGCTTCACTAGCAGCGTCCCTGTTCGACTTATGTGCTTCACTCGCAGCGTCCCTGTTCGACTTATGTGCTTCACTAGCAGCGTCTTTGTTCGACTTATGTGCTTCACTAGCAGCGTCCCTGTTCGACTTATGTACTTCACTAGCAGCGTCCCTGTTCGATTTATGTGCTTCACTAGCAGCATCCTTGTTTGACTCATGTGCTTCACTAGCAGCGTCCCTGTTTGACTTATGTGCTTCACTAGCAGCGTCCCTGTTTGACTCATGTGTTTCACTAGCAGCGTCCCTGTTCGATTTATGTGCTTCACTAGCAGCGTCCCTGTTTGACTCATGTGTTTCACTAGCAGCGTCCCTGTTTGACTTATGTGCTTCACTAGCAGTGTCCCTGTTTAACTCATGTGCTTTACTAGCAGTGTCCCTGTTTAACTCATGTGCTTTACTAGCAGCGTCCCTGTTTGACTCATGTGCTTCACTAGCAGCGTCCCTGGTAATCTCATGTGCTTTACTAGCAGCGTCCCTGTTTGACTCATGTGCTTCACTAGCAGCGTCCCTGGTAATCTCATGTGCTTTACTAGCAGCGTCACTGTCGTCGAAATAAGTTTAGAAATCCACTAACCTGGAAAATCAAGTTTAGACTAAAAAAACGACAATTGGTAAGACCAGGTTTAGGCGGACCAATCGACCCGACTGGGAAGATCCAAGTTTAGGCTAACAAATGCACTTCACATTTACACATTAAGATGAAGCGTGGGTCGTCCCTTATTGACCACTCAATGTCGTCCGTTGCACTAATGGACGAACTCATGACAAAACATGTAAGCTATATTTATCGTAGGCCAACTTTTGGCGACCTTCTTGCTAAAAATATTAACCGAGTCATCGTAGAACAACCTTAAGATGAACATCTGGATAGAAATTTCGTTGGTTTATCGTAGGTCCATTCACGGCGAATTTCGGCCTAACGTCATCTCAAAGTTCCTTTCCAAGGTAGGGGTTGGATATCGACCAAACATTGGCAAACAAACATCCCGCTCACTATTTAAGCCATGCATCAGTTTGCCCAAACGTTGGTTTGCTATATTCCTGCCTATTTATTGTCCGCCAGATGACCATCAAAGAGTTAGCCTAAGATGATCCAGATACATTCTTCTAACAGAACCAACACCAGGTGATACGGAAAGCCCAGTGGCATTCTGCAATTTGGTGCGGCATCCGCCAGGCGAGTAATGCACTCACAGAGCTATTCCGGAGGCGGGATGGGTCCTCCGAGGGGCCTCCTTCCATTACCTGCTGAATTTTTTGTTTGAAGTCGAAAAAGTGAATCGGGACAAGTGCCGGAGGAGAGAAAGTTTGTGGAACACAGAAAATGACAGGGGAAATTTCGTCGAAACTTGTAGGGGTCGTAGTGAAGTGTGCTTGTTACTAAACAAATGAAAGACGTGCTTTTAGACGAGTGCTTGTTACTACACGAATGATAAGACGTGCTTTGAGAAGAGTGCTTGTTACTACACGAATGATAGACGTGCTTTGAGATGAGTGCTTGTTACCACACAAATTATAGGCGTGCTTTTAGACAAGTTCTTGTACTTACACGAATGATAAACGTGCTTGGAGACGAGGGCTTTGTTACTACACGAATGATAAACGTGCGTGGAGACGAGGGCTTCGTTACTACACGAATGATAAACGTGCGTGGAGACGAGTGCTTGCTACTACACGAATGATAGACGTGCGTTGAGACGGGTGCTTGCTACTAAACGAATGATAGACGTGTTTAGAGACGGGTGCTTGTTATTACACAAATGTTAGACGTGAGTGTAGGGACAATTACATGTTGCTACACGAAGTATAGATGCACTTAAGGAAGGTGCTAAGCCTACCAAACAGAGCTGGAGCTGCACGAATGTTAGACGAGTGAAATTAATAATTTTTATTGCAGAACAAAATGAGGCAGTGCATAACGACTCAAATGTTCGTAGCTATAAAAATAATTCAAGATCAGGTTGCGGGTATCATAGATACAGTCGCTTTTCCAAACGGGGACTCCGTCAAGATGTCGATGCAACTTTAAATAGTAGATCCTGTACCAGCGTGTAATGCTAGTCATAAACAGACAATATCGGTAGTTCAAACTGTGTGTCCTCATTAATGCTGCAACTCATGAGGTAAGCGTTTGTTGTTTGTGGTGAGAATAAGTTATACTGGAGAGGGCTAATCAAACGGATTAGAGGCAGTCTACGGATGAGGTGGTAACCGAAGAACAGTGCGGATCTAGAAGCTGTAGACGGTGTGCAGATAAGATTTTTTTTGTCCTCGTGAGATAAGTCGGTGAGAAAAACCTCACAAAGGGACGTACTTCGGGCTTTCATGGACCTGGATAAGGCCTACGATAGGATCGACAGCGAGGCGTCGTGATGGGGGGTTGCGTTAGTATGAAGTGAGCAGGATCTTTTCAAAAACAGTCCTGAGTTTTTCTACGTTAGCAGCAGTGCAAGTGTCAGAATAGGGAGCGAGGTGAGTGCTTGGTTCAGAGTAAAATTGAGACTGAGACAAGGTGGCGTTATGTCTCGACATAGATGGAGTGGTCAGGGAGGTAAGCGTGAGAAAATGGTCGAGGCTTCTAGTCGTTACGAGCAAATGGGTGGAGTTGATAGATTAGTCAGTTGATGTTTGCGGAAGATATGGCGCTTGTGGCAGATTAGGAAAAGTTGTGTAGGTTGGTGTTGAGTGTGTGAGAAGAAGAAGCTGCGAGATAATGTGTGTAAAAGTAATTTAGTGAGACGTTCGAGGAACGGCAAAGCGAGCAGAATCCACGTCCGTCTAGAAGGAAAGTTATTGGAGGAAGTTCAGTGTTTCAATTACCTGGGCTCTTAAATGGAGAAGACTGAACTAGTGGAACTCGAATGATATCTAGAGTGGAGTAAGGTGTGAAGTATTGAGCGCACTGAAGAGGTTCGGAGCTGCAAGATGTTGGGAATGAATGTTAAGACAATGTTGAACGAAGGATAGGTGTTCGAACTGTGCTCTACGAGACTGAGACGAGAGGGGCGAGAGCGGAAAAGTGGTGACTTTGAAATGAAATGTTGACTAGGAATGAACGCAGTAACGCTGAAGGATGGAAACAATAATGACGGCTTCCAAATTAAAAAGCTGATGGGCCGAGAAGATTCACGTGTTCTGAGGCGGTTCGGTTACATGGCGAAGATGGATGAGAGATGGTGACAGGCGCAATGAAAGCGCAGGCGAATGGAAGTGTGTCTAGACTAGAGGAAGACTGAAGTTTGTGTGGGTGTATGGTGAAGCCGGCTCGTGGGAGGTGATACATCAGTATGCAGGGTACGCTAAAGCGTGCAGTGACAGGCTTGAGTGGTTAATGATTGTAACTGGATGAGCTTTGACGGGGCCCTGATGTGTTTTCCCGTCCTTGGCGTCTCTTTGAAAAACCGGATGGACGTGGGCGGAAGAGAGGCAGGGGAAAAGGACGCAGCTGTGGTAAACCAATACAAGCTGTCGGGCCCTGCTGCTGATACTGACCTTTGACCTCACTTCTGATCCAAAGTATGTATTGCGGGGTTGGGGCCAAGCCCTTCAGCGCTAAACGGTAAGTTTTGGTACGTGCATGAGTGCAGAGGGAAGTGAGGGATGCGAGGTGCGTTTTCCCGTCGGCCACCCCGCTTATGAGGTATGTAGCCTTGCGTCTGTATTCATAATCAAATACTAAATAGGTGTTAGTAAAACAGCTCTCAATGGATGAAAAGAGTCGCCTAAGTTGAAAAACAAATAATAAAACAATATTTCAGAATGATTAGAGTTTGTCTCCCTGTTCTATTCATGACAATACAGTTGTTCAGAAAGCCTTGCGACAGTCACTTGACCCTACGCACTACCACATAAGACATCCAAGGCCAATTCTACAAATTAGAAGCTCGCCCTATGGAAGTCCAGCCTAAATTATTAACTATTAGTCCGGCCACAAGATGGCCTACTAGACGTCGCAGAGGCATTCCACAATTTTGTGCGCCATCTGCCCACAAGTGACTCCATCAACTCTGTTCCCGCCCCCACGAACAACGCCAGCCTGTCTCTTTGGCCTCTCCTGAGGTTGATGACATCAGCCGTGATGGCAACCTTTTCCACATTGACACGCCTGCTCTCATTGGAAGACGCCCGGGTTTGCGTTATAAATACCGGGTAGCGGTACTAACACCGAGTAGCGGTACTAACACCGGGTAGCGGTACTAAAACCGGGTAGCGGTACTAATACCGGGTAGCTGTACTAACACCGGGTAGCGGTACTTATACCGGGTAGCGGTACTAATACCGGGTAGCGGTACTTATACCGGGTAGCTGTACTAACACCGGGTAGCGGTACTAATACCGGGTAGCGGTACTTATACCGGGTAGCTGTACTAACACCGGGTAGCGGTACTAACACCGGATAGCGGTACTAATACCGGGTAGCGGTACTTATACCGGGTAGCTGTACTAACACCGGGTAGCGGTACTAATACCGGGTAGCTGTACTAACACCGGGTAGCGGTACTTATA
Organism: Gammarus roeselii; assembly: GCA_016164225.1. Lineage (NCBI taxonomy): Eukaryota > Metazoa > Arthropoda > Malacostraca > Amphipoda > Gammaridae > Gammarus > Gammarus roeselii. The sequence goes on from SDVV010033152.1 coordinate 6,929, forward strand.
CCGGGTAGCGGTACTAATACCGGGTAGCGGCTTATGATAAACAGGACACTGTTTATACACTCAATGAATTTAGCGTTTATTTATCGAGCGGCAAAAACTCGGTCGATTGCGTGTACTTGTGTAGTATGCATGGAAATACCGAGATACAGCTGTATACTTCCAAGCTGAAGAGAGGAAGTGTTTTGCTATCAGAGTGGGTGGAGACGCTCAGTCTTCCCGCCACAAGACCGCGGTGCCTCCCAAAGGTACGAACTCACAGCAGTCGGGTATGCTTTTCACTAGGCCACTCTCTCTGCCCCTTTGGGTTAATTACTAAATTCACTGCAAGTATTTGCGCAACGAGTTATCAATTTTTCTTCAGTGTGCCCTGGAAAGGAGTTTCAGTTACACATCACAAGTCAAATTATTGCCTCCTGTAATATTTTCAACGACGAGAAAATTATGCACGGAATGCATCGCAATTTTGAACAATAGAGATAATTCTATATGCATTTCGTAGTATACGTAGAAATGTAATGCTATGGCAGCCCTATTCTCAATTAACATAGCATTCCAAATCTCAAATCAGTAGGCAGGGTATTCAAAAGCAGCATAATGCAAAGGTAACAAAATTTGAGGCTCAAAACCGTCCTCAGAAAGTTGTTTCAAGGTACAACGATGAATATTTGTTCAAACAATAATAGTCAAAGACGATTTCACTAGAAAATAATACTTATTCGTGTTTCTAACATGAAATGTGTGATCTATCATGTGCTTGTGTTAGTGTTTCATGAAGTGGATAGCTTCTGCTTCGTCTACAAGACTCCTGAAGTTTTTATTTATAACAGGATTGCCGAATGGTCTGATATGTCATTCATTTAGGCATGCTTCAAATCGGTCATGTAAACAATCAACATCATATGAGAGCCTTTGAAGCTCGAGTACATCAAGTGTTCATCAGTTATCATAGCCGACCGACCGTTATTTGGAACACTCTATGCTAGGAAACCACCCCCGTGTTGACCGTTATTGCATAATCAAACAGGACCGATGGCTGCCTCGTCTTGTTCATTCATCTTGATACTGCCTCGACAACGGCGCACTATAATAGAGTACACGGAGCACTGTAATACAGTACACGGAGCACTGTAATATAGTACACGGAGCACTGTAATAGAGTACACGGCGCACTGTAATAGAATACACGGAGCACTGTAATAGAGTACACGGAGCACTGTAATAGAGTACACGGAGCACTGTGATAGAGTACACGGAGCACTGTAATAGAGTACACGTAGCACTGTAATAGAGTACATGGAGCACTGTAATAGAGTACACGGCGCACTGTAATAGAGGACACGGCGCACTGTAATAGAGTACACGGTGCTCTGTAAAAGAGTACACAGCGCACTGTAATAGAGTACACGGCGCACTGTAATAGAGTACACGATAGTCTGTTAAAGAGTACACAGCGCACTGTAATAGAGTACACGGCACTCTGTAATATAGTACACAGCGCACTGTAATAGAGTACACGGTGCATTGTGATGAAGCACATGGTGCACTGTAATAGAGCACACGGCGTACTGTAATAGAGTACACAGCGCACTATAATAGAGTACACAGCGCACTGTAATAGAGTACACAGCGCACTGTAATTGAGTACACGGAGCACTGTAATAGAGTACACAGCGCACTATAATAGAGTACACAGCGCACTGTAATAGAGTACACAGCGTACTGTAATTGAGTACACGGAGCACTGTAATAGAGTACACGGCGCACTGTAATAGAGTACACAGCACACTGTAATAGAGTACACGGAGCTCTGTAATAGAGTACACAAAGCACTCTAATAGAGTACACGGTGCTCTGTAATAGAGTACACAGCGCACTGTAATGGAGTACACGGAGCACTGTAATAGAGTACACGGCGCAATGAACGGATAAACGACGTGGTTACGACTCATCTTTTGGCAACGCTTGGCAACTGGCAACAATCGGCAAAATGACGTTACCTGTTGCAAGGAAGGTTTGAAAGCCTTACCAACATCTACAGCCTGGGCCTTGTTTATATGACGTCACAAATATAGTCTAAGAGCCTAGTTTCCGTTACGTCACAAAGATAGTCCAAGGGAAGAACCTAGTTTACGTTACGTCACAAAGATAGTCTATGAGCCTAGTTTACGTTACGTCGCAAAGATAGTTTAAGGGCATAGTTTACGTGACGTCACACAGACGTCAGAAAGAAAGTCAATGATAGTCAAAGGGCTTAGTCAAACGAGAGGCAGTTGGTGCCTGCGAAAACAAAGTTTTGACGCGCGTCTGCTTCCCGCTGGCTGTGTGTTTAGGACAGTTAATCGGTACCTGTCACGTGGCAAAACGTTGTCCTCGCTGGTACAAACCGTCTCTCGAGTGATTCGATTTCTGATGATGCAAATCGCTAAAAAAAACGTTGTGCAAACCCGACGAAGGCCGAGCAATCATGGATAGGACGAGGATGTCCAGCAACATAAGTTGTGTGGTCAGTCGCAGCAGCCTATAAGTCACTAACCCGACGAAGGCCGAACAATCATGGATAGGACGAGGATGTCCAGCAACATAAGTTGTGTGGTCAGTCGCAGCAGCCTATAAGTCACTAACCCGACGAAGGCCGAACAATCATGGATAGGACGAGGATGTCCAGCAACATAAGTTGTGTGGTCGGTCGCAGCAGCCTATAAGTCACTAACCCGACGAAGGCCGAGCCACCATGGATAGGACGAGGATGTCCAGCAACATAAGTTGTGTGGTCAGTCGCAGCAGCCTATAAGTCACTAACCCGACGAAGGCCGAGCAATCATGGATAGGACGAGGATGTCCAGCAACATGAGTTGTGTGGTCAGTCGCAGCAGCCTATAAGTCACTAACCCGACGAAGGCCGAGCAATCATGGATAGGACGAGGATGTCCAGCAACTTAAGTTGTGTGGTCAGTCGCAGCCGCCTATAAGTCACTAACCCGATGAAGGCCGAGCAATCATGGATAGGATGAGGATGTCCAGCAACATGAGTTGTGTGGTCTGTCGCAGCAGCCTATAAGTCACTAACCCGATGAAGGCCGAGCAATCATGGATAGGATGAGGATGTCCAGCAACATAAGTTGTGTGGTCAGTCGCAGCAGCCTATAAGTCACTAACCCGATGAAGGCCGAGCAATCATGGATAGGATGAAGATGTCCAGCAACATGAGTTGTGTGGTCTGTCGCAGCAGCCTATAAGTCACTAAGAGTTTCAGGCCTTCCATGGGTGTAGCCTCTCTGACGTTCCAATGAACTTGCATAATTCTTCTTAAAAATGTGATCAAATGAATGCCGTATTAAAAGTTATAAATTAGGTAAAATCGTTTTTAAAATGTGTTCAGTTTTTTTGTAATATGAAGTTAAACCCCTTATGATGAATAATCCTTCGCCCCTGCATAGACACATTAGCTTTTTAGCTGCCTTTAAACGACATTTCTCGTGTCGCAGCCAACACGGAAATACGAACAAACGATGGAAATATTTTTATGGAAACTTTATTGGGAAAATTTCCATCGGAAATGCAAAGATTTTCAGACGCCTGAAGGAACGGATCCAGAATCCAATAAATAAGAAGTGGATTCTTTGATTCGGTTTCGACCGATTGAATAAGTTCAGAAAAAAAGGCATCAAAGTGGCCGCTGCTACTTTGACTTGTTCGTGCAACACGAAACTAGTTTAAAAAATGTATTGAGCTATAAACAAACGGAAACAAATAACTCGCGTTAACGAATGAAGAAGAGAAATTCAAAGCCAACACTACCACAGAGGGTTAGCTTCTTCGTGCTCAGATGGGCAAAACATGTGTTAGAATACACTGATAGAAAGGGGAGTCACTTAGTAGAGGAGACTCCATTACTGTTGTATTACCATGCCTGGATAAGTTGGGACCAGGCCGCATCAAATGTACCGCTAATGCTCAACCCCGTCCTGTTACATCAGTGCCTAGCCATACACCAATTCAGATGTGCCATTTCCTGAATGTGCCATCGAGCAAACTCTTGTGTCAAGTCCTGCGCCATTGAACACCACAGTCAGCTGCGCCATGTTCTGTGCGTGGCACTGTCAGCTAAACACCACAGTCAGCTGCGCCATGTTCTGTGCGTGGCACTGTCAGCTGAACAACACAGTCAGCTGCGCCATGTTCTGTGCGTGGCACTGTCAGCTGAACACCACAGTCAGCGGCGCCATGTTCTGTGCGTGGCACTGTCAGCTGAACACCACAGTCAGCAGCGTCATGTTCTGTGCGTGGCACTGTCAGCTGAACACCACAGTCAGCTGCGCCATGTTCTGTGCGTGGCACTGTCAGCTGAACACCACAGTCAGCTGCGCCATGTTCTGTGCGTGGCACTGTCAGCTGAACACCACAG
>SDVV010033153.1:0-11333 GCA_016164225.1 Gammarus roeselii
AATATATGAGATATATATACACATGCCATGTATATACATTATGCAATTGCAGAATACCTTCCCGATGAAGTGAAAAAATGTTTTTTCACAGTACTTTGTTGGACAAAATCCAGTGTGGAAGTGAGGCCGCCAAACGCCAGCGGTCACCAGCCTTCCTGTCGGCCTTTTTTAGGCAATACCCTCCCCTCAATCACTTCCTGGCACGCGGCATTGATAGCTTCAGCATTGGGTTAAGACGAACAGGAATCTCCTGGGAAATCTGACGAAGTCCTTAACAAATCCCTCCGAAAACCGTCAAGACGATCCTGAGCCTTGGTTTCCTAACAAAACAAACTGGCTGTACCAATTGAGAAACGTTCGGTTACTGGGTTTGAGTGGGGGAAAGGTTCTGGTTCATTTGAGAAAGGTTGAGAGGCTCTCTTGCTCGAAGGTGGCACAATATTATCAGAGTTGGGGTGAAACATGATCACAATGGGGGAACGTGAGATGGCAGAATTGGGGCTTACGGCGCGGGCACGTGGAACAGAGGGTACGTTTCCGTGAGATGTTGCTTGCGTCACAAAGGATATTCATAGAAACAGGAAATGGATACATCATCTCCAGAGTCACACATGAAACTTCTCAATGAACATGAAATAGATCAACATAAAATGAATTAGGTCCAGCTTCCGATGACAGACTCGGAATAAGACAGCAACTCATCCAAACGAGGAGTCGGTATTCTTTTTTTAGCCACTTCAGACGCGACGTTCACCACCCGTTCGCCACAGACATGATGACTCGTTTGCCAGTTTTTGCCCTGGCCTCATTTGCTCTTGTTAGTTTTGGAGCCCACCGCTGTATACTTTCTGCTCATTTACGGACGCTTTTTTGTCCATACCACCAACCCCTGCAGTTGTCTTTATCTTGTTACTCGGATATTGTATAGCACAGTGGGATATGGAAATAATTGGCCTAGATTGCCACGGATAAAAGAAAGAAACCCCCCTACAAACGGACGACGCACGGAGATATTTAATAGAGAAAATAATAGTCCCTGGGAACATCTGATCAACGATAGCGCTGTCGATGGATCTAATTAACACTTGTTTAAAACGAGACTTTGACCCATAAAAATATTCGGGTTTAACAAATTGCATATTGCGAAGATGCATAGACGTCTATCATTAATGTCCGTTAAGGCCTCAACTTTGCCATGATAGAAATATCATCTAACACATTTACCTTACATTGATGGGTAGATGTTTGGTTAGCGCATTGATGGCGAGATGTTTGGTTAGCGCATTGATGGCGAGATGTTTGGTTAGCGCATTGATGGCAAGATGTTTGGTTAGCGCATTGATGGCGAGATGTTTGGTTAGCGCATTGATGGCGAGATGTTTTGTTAGCGCATTGATGGCAAGATGTTTGGTTAGCGCATTGATGGCAAGATGTTTGGTTAGCGCATTGATGGCGAGATGTTTGGTTAGCGCATTGATGGCGAGATGTTTGTTTAGCTCATGGAAGGCTTCAACAAGTTAACGCGGCTGATTTCCTGGCATTCAGGATAAAAAAAAATACGAAACTTTATTTTGCGTTCAACCAGTCCTGATAAGAACTCAATTTGATAAATACTGTTTCTTGCTTGGTGAATCAGAAAACGAATACCGGAACAGAAAACCTGATAAAGTTGAATTAATTTGATAGTTACATTCATTCTAGTTTGTTCCTGTTGTCAATAGTAACCATAAGCTCATTTCATTTCCCTGCAGCACAGTACAAAAGGAACATACAATGTCAATAGAAGGTTTATAAGTTAGCATAGTTTTCCCGTACTGAAAATCAGTATGCATTAGACAAGCACAATTCATGTAGAAACTTTGTTCTGATCTTATTCGGGGATGGAAGTTGACCAATGGGGAATTTTCTGTGACGGCTGTTTGTGCATGTCCATAAAGTGGACTAGGAATGATAACTTCCGCCATAGGTATCAAGGGATGCAATAAAACGAACCAGATGTGTTCCACCTATCACGACAGCCATAGTTAAATAGCAGACCATGGAACGAACGTACACCTGCGAACCGTAGAGTAATCAATAGCCTAACTAATTTCGAGTGAATAGGTACCGCAAAAACAACAACGGCCTAGCTGACCTGTTAGAGTCACTAGGAACCGCAAACAAATCAACTGCCTAGCTGACCTGTTACAGTCACTAGGAACCGCAAACAAATCAACTGCCTAGCTGACCTGTTACAGTCACTAGGAACCGCAAACAAATCAACGGCCTAGCTGACCTGTTACAGTCACTAGGAACCGCAAACAAATCAACGGCCTAGCTGACCTGTTACAGTAAACAGGAACCGCAAACAAATCAACGACCTAGCTGACCTGTTACAGTAAACAGGAACCGCAAACAAATCAACGACCTAGCTGACCTGTTACAGTAAACAGGAACCGCAAACAAATCAACGGCTTAGCTGACCTGTTACAGTAAATAGGAACCGCAAACAAATCAACGACCTAGCTGACCTGTTACAGTCACTAGGAACCGCAAACAAATCAACTGCCTAGCTGACCTGTTACAGTCACTAGGAACCGCAAACAAATCAACGGCCTAGCTGACCTGTTACAGTCACTAGGAACCGCAAACAAATCAACGGCCTAGCTGACCTGTTACAGTAAACAGGAACCGCAAACAAATCAACGACCTAGCTGACCTGTTACAGTAAACAGGAACCGCAAACAAATCAACGACCTAGCTGACCTGTTACAGTAAACAGGAACCGCAAACAAATCAACGGCTTAGCTGACCTGTTACAGTAAATAGGAACCGCAAACAAATCAACGACCTAGCTGACCTGTTACAGTCACTAGGAACCGCAAACAAATCAACTGCCTAGCTGACCTGTTACAGTCACTAGGAACCGCAAACAAATCAACGGCCTAGCTGACCTGTTACAGTCACTAGGAACCGCAAACAAATCAACGGCCTAGCTGACCTGTTACAGTCACTAGGAACCGCAAAGTAATCAACCTCCTAGCTGACCTGTTACAGTCACTAGGAACCCCAAAATAATCAACCTCCTAGCTGACCTGTTGCAGTCACTAGGAACCGCAAAATAATCAACCTCCTAGCTGACCTATTACAGTCACTAGGAACCCCAAAATAATCAATCTCCTAGCTGACCTGTTACAGTCACTAGGAACCGCAAATAAATCAACGGCCTAGCTGACCTGTTACAGGGACTAGGAACCCCAAAATAATCAACCTCCTAGCTGACCTGTTACAGTCACTAGGAACCGCAAAGTAATCAACCTCCTAGCTGACCTGTTACAGCCACTAGGAACCGCAAAGTAATCAACCTCCTAGCTGACCTGTTACAGTCACTAGGAACCGCAAACAAATCAACCTCCTAGCTGACCTGTTACAGTCACTAATCATATTCTGTCACACTTGTCCGAGTTCTACGAACAGGAGTTGGACAAAATAGCCAGGAAATATTTTAAGAATACTTCATTTTGTCCAGTTCCGACGGGGGCAGAGAAACACTCTGGCAGTGCTCTGCCACTGCCAGAACGACTCAGTGGCAGAGCAACGCTCTGTCAGTGCCCCCGGCGAATAGGAAACGTTATATTAGACGAACAGTAAACTATGTTAACCTATGTAAGCGTAAAAGGAGACCAAGTCGAACTGTGCTACATTTGCACGCATATATCAGTAATAAATTAATGTCCATCATTATTTGTGTAACCGTTGGTAGCAGTTTGCTGCTGGTCTGTTGGAGTCTGTGGGAAGTGCAACCGGAGAAGCGGATGACGCTCATATTCCTTCTCTATCATATAGTCTTAATTGGGCCACTTCCGGCAGATAATTAACGTCTGTTTAGACGACAGCGCATAAACGACCCTTCGGGCAACTGCATCAACAGCTATAGTGGAAGCAAAGTAATTGAGAATACCGTAATGGTTACTATATATTATTTATTACTATATATTAATGGTTACTATATATTATTGGTTACTATATATTAATGGTTACTATTTGATAATGGTTACTATATAATAATGGTTACTATTCATTAATTGTTACTATTTATTAATGGTTACTTTATATTGATGATTGCTATATGATAATGGTTACTATATAATAACGGTAACTATATAATAATGGTTACTATACAATAAAGATTACTATATAATAATGATTACTATATAATAATGATTACTATATAAGAATGATTACTATATAATAATGATTACTATATAAGAATGATTACTATATAATAATGATTACTATATAATAATGATTACTATATAATAACGGTAACTATATAATAATGGTTACTATACAATAAAGATTACTATATAATATTGATTACTATATAATAATGATTACTATATAAAAATGATTACTATATAATAATGGTTACTATACATTAATGCTTACTATTTATAGGCAAAATAGAACAGGAGTGCATAAGCATCTGCCAATTGGGTAAATTGAAGGGCAGATTAGGCGGAGGCCTATAAACATGTACACGCAACAGCAGAGTAGCGAGCATCAACAAGAACCGCAAGCCTCATCAACAATCATCCAACAGCCCCGAGACACCTTCAGAGTGTAGGTGGTCCGACTCTAGCGCCGGTCGTTCCCCTGCTCAATAAAGGCACCAGTTTTCACAACAATGGCGGCTCATGAGCTTCTGTTATTGTTGTCGTAGTCGTGTTGATATTGTTGCTCTTGTTGTCGTAGTCGTGTCGATAATAATGCTCTTATTGTCGTAGTCGTGTCGATATTGTTGCTCTTGATGTTGTAGTCGTGTCGATATTGTTGCTCTTGTTGTCGTAGTCGTGTCGATATTGTTGCTCTTGTTGTCGTAGTCGTGTCGATATTGTTGCTCTTGTTGTCGTAGTCGTGTCAATATTGTTGCTCTTGTTGTCGTAGTCGTGTCGATATTGTTGCTCTTGCTGTCGTAGTCGTGTCGATATTGTTGCTCTTGCTGTCGTAGTCGTGTCGATATTGCTGCTCTTGTTGTCGTAGTCGTGTCGATGTTGTTGTTCTTGTTGTCGTAGTCGTGTCGATATTGTTGCTCTTGTTGTCGTAGTCGTGTCGATATTGTTGCTCTTGTTGTCGTAGTCGTGTCGATATTGCTGCTCTTGTTGTCGTAGTCGTGTCGATATTGTTGCTCTTGTTGTCGTAGTCGTGTCGATGTGTCGTAAGAAAATTGTGTGGAGATAGGAAAAAAAATCCATTTGCTGATATTGATCTAATAAACGTTCGCAATAAACTATTCCGTGTCAAGATAGAAGTTTAGTAATGTATGAATACATTCGCTAATACGTCGATGATGATTAGAATGGGACTTGATATAGTTAAGTCCAACTGACAATGCTAGAAAATAGATGGAAGAAGATCTCCTACCCAGTCATTCATGCGTCTATGAAACGCGCGTTGCATACAGACCTTGCCTCGTACCCCCAGCCCTTGCACCGTTTCACCCCTAGCCCCCCCGCAATACCGCGCGTGCCCGATAAATGCAGTGCAGACATTAAGTTGCCGATGTGGGGGTTCGTGGCTGCAGCTGTTGTTGTTGCTGTTCTATTTGCTGCTGGCGGGCTGCTGCTGGTGGGCTGCTGCTGGTGGGCTGCTACTGTCGGGTAACACTAGCATTTCATCGGCTGCTACTGCATGGGGCTGTTGCAGATGCTACTGTTATTGTAGCTACTGCTGTTACTGTTGTGCTGCTGCTGTTGCTACCGCTACTATTGTTCTGGATGATATTGCTGCAATTGTAATTGATTCTACTGTTATTGCAGCTGCTGCTGTTACTGTTGTACTGCTGCTGATCCTGTTGCACTGCTGCTGTTCCTGTTGCACTACTGCTGTTACTGTTGCACTGATTCTGTTACGGTTGTACTGCTGCTGTTACGGTTGTACTGCTGCTGTTACTGTTGTACTGCTGCTGTTACTGTTGTACTGCTTTTGTTACTGTTGTACTGCTTTTGTTACTGTTGTACTGCTTTTGTTACTGTTGTACTGCTGCTGTTACTGTTGTACTGCCTCTGTTACTGTTGTACTGCTGCTGTTACTGTAGCACTGCTTCTGTTACTGTAGCACTGCTTCTGTTACTGTTGCACTGCTTCTGTTACTGTTGTACTGCCTCTGTTACTGTTGTACTGTTGCTGTTACTGTTGCACTGCTTCTGTTACTGTTGTACTGCTGCTGTTACTGTTGTGCTGCTTTTGTTACTGTTGTACTGCTGTTGTTACTGTTGTACTGCTGCTGTTACTGTTGTACTGCTGCTGTTACTATTGTACTGCTGCTGTTACTGTTGTGCTGCTTTTGTTACTGTTGTACTGCCTCTGTTACTGTTGTACTGCTTTTGTTACTGTTGTACTGCTTTTGTTACTGTTGCACTGCTGCTGTTACTGTTGCACTGCTGCTGTTACTGTTGTACTGCTTGTGTTACTGTTGTACTGCTTTTGTTACTGTTGTACTGCTTTTGTTACTGTTGTACTGCTTTTGTTACTGTTGTACTGCCGCTGTTACTGTTGTACTGCTTCTGTTACTGTTGTACTGCTTCTGTTAGTCAGTTCTGCCAGTGCCGTGTTCCAACAGTAGCGGTATTAACTACTACGGCTGCTGCTACTGTGTACATAACGTTGAAGCGAGGCTACTGCTATTGTCATGATGCATCGATGTAGTCATCATGCTACAATGTGGTCATGATGCATTATGCTGCGAAGTTGTCATGATGCATGATTTGAAGACGCGGTTCTGATATGTTGCAAACTTATTGCAGCGACTTTATCTTATTCATGTTCGAGGAGAGGCGCAACTGCCATGGGCCGTCAGGCTACTGATGGTAAATTCGTTACCACCAAACTGTCCATCACCAACTGACAGCATTCCACTATAGTGTCTACCTCCCGTAAATAAATCCCACGTTTGCAAGTTTCTTTATATCGTTTTAACCAGAGAGCCGATTACCCATCAAGGAAGCTGTTCTCATAAGATCTCAGAAACCTAAGTAGTCTGCCATCACTGACTAGACAAATACTTGTTGACACCGTCGCTACAAGCCGCTGTGACGCGTATCGTCGCTACCAACCTATGTGACGCGTATCGTCGCAACCAACCTATGTGACGCGTATCGTCGCTACCAACCTATGTGACGCGTATCGTCGCTACCAACCTATGTGACGCGTATTGTCGCAACCAACCGATGTGACGGGTATCGTCGCTACAAACCGCTGTGACGCGCATCGTCGTTACAAACCGCTGTGACGGGTATCGTCGCTACAAACCGATGTGATGGGTATCGTCGCTACAAACCGATGTGAAGGGTATCGTCACTACAAACCGCTGTGACGCGCATCGTCGTTACAAACCGACATGGCCCGTATTTTCGCTACAAACCGCTGTGACGCGTATCGTCGCTACAAACCGCTATGACGCGTATCGTCGCTACAAGCCGCTGTGACGCGTATCGTCGCTACAAACCGCTGTGACGCGTATCGTCGCTACAAACCGCTGTGACGCGTATCGTTGTCATGATTTGTGTATATCCTCGGTCTTCCATTGACCGCGTACCAGCAGGCCGGTTTTAGAACATGGCACCAGTCTGCGTGTAGCAGTAACATAATAGCAACAGGTCTGCTTTGGGTAGGTGCGTGTAGAAGTAACATAATAGCAACAGGTCTGCATTGGGTAGGTGCGTGTAGAAGTAACATAATAGCAACAGGTCTGCAGTGGTTAAGTGCGTGTAGCAGTAACATAATAGCAACAGGTCTGCAGTGGGCAGTGCGCGTAGCAGTAACATAATAGCAACAGGTCTGCAGTGGGTAGGTGCGTGTAGCAGTGGTATAGTAGCAATAGGTCTGCAGTGGGTAGGTGCGTGTAGCAGTGGTACAGTAGTAATAGGTCTGCAGTGGGTAGGGGCGTGTAGCAGTGGTACAGTAGTAATAGGTCTTCAGTGGGTAGGTGCGTATATCAGTAACATAATAACAATAGGTCTACAGTGGGTCTGTGAGGCACGGGTAGGGTACCCCGAAAAGAAGCGCCACCAAATTAAATAGAATTAAAAAGCGAGAGTCCATAGGGCGAGTCTTTTTATCCCATGGGCTTCTTATCAAAAAGGGTGCGTTGCGATCAAGAGCCTGATACGTCGCTCAAACCCACGGGGGGGCTCGAGGAGAGGAGGGGCTGGGGGGACGGGGAAGAAAAGTGATGGGGGGAGAGAAGTGATGTGGGAAGAGAAGTGATGTGGGAAGAGAAGTGATGTGGGAAGAGAAGTGATGTGGGAAGAGAAGTGATGGGGGAAGAGTAGTGATGGGGGAAGAGTAGTGATGGGGGAAGAGAAGTGATGGGGAAAGAGAAGTGATGGGGAAAGAGAAGTGATGGGGAAAGAGAAGTGATGGGGGAAGAGATGTGATGGGGGAAGAGATGTGATGGGGGAAGAGAAGTGATGGGGGAAGAGAAGTGATGGGGAAGAGAAGTGATGGGGAAGAGATGTAATGGGGGAAGAGAAGTGATGGAAGAGAAGTGATGGGGGAAGAGAAGTGATGGGGGAAGAGAAGTAATGGGGGATGGGGGAAGAGAAGTGATGGGGGAAGAGAAGTGATGGGGGTAGAGAAGTGATCGGGGAAGAGAAGGGAGGGGGGAAGAGAAGTGATGGGGGAAGAGAAGCGAGGGCAGTGATGGGGCAGAAGAGCAGTGGTTGGAAGTGCAGTGAAACAGTTCAGTGATGGTGGAAAAGGGAAGTGACAGGGGAGAAAAGAAGTGATTGAGTAAAAACTGAGTGATGGAGAGAAGAGAAGAGAATTGATAACGGAGATTAGATATGATGGAGAGGAAGTGGTGGGCAAGAGGAGGAGCGATTGGGGAGAGAAGGAGTGATGGGGGAGATTGAGAAGTGATGGTGTAGAGGAGAAGTGATAGGGGAGAAGAGAAGCAATGGAGGAGAGGAGAAGCAATGGTGGAGAAGAGGAGGGATGAGGGAAAGGATGAGTGTCGAGGGAGAGGAGAAGTAATAGTGAAAGGCAAAGTGATAGGAGATAATAGGCGATGGAGAAAAAACGCAGTGGTGGGCAAAAGAGTGATTGACTAAAGACACAAGTGGGTCTTCTTTAATTCAATAAAATCCTCTGCTAATGTAACTCATACCTATGCTTCAGTATTTTAATAAATGCCCCTCATAAAATATTAACATAATTTCAGAATAATAATTCATCGCCAGCTAGCGTAAGGCCACGGCAGTTAACAAATTGATAAAAATTAGGTTTGGTATATAGGATTCAAAATTCCTTCAGTTCAAAAAACAGAGGCCCTTGCTATGCATGCCTGCAACAAGTACTAGTTATTACCGCAGATGCCATTGCACGGGTGTGTTTGGATGCCGTTAGCCAGGTACAAGAAACCAAATATATCGTTTGAGGTCATGTTGAGGTCATGTTTGAGGTCATGTTTGAGGTCATGTTTGAGGTCATGTTTGAGGTCATGTTTGAGGTCATGTTTGAGGTCATGTTTGAGGTCATGTTTGAGGTCATGTTTGAGGTCATGTTTGAGGTCATGTTTGAGGTCATGTTTGAGGTCATGTTTGAGGTCATGATTGAAGTCATGTCACGAACTCTTGCATCGGGACTCAACAGCTCCACGAACATGTAACTTTAATGTAAGAGGCTCATATCTGCAGTGAAGAATTCTAATTTAGGAAAAAATTGTATAACAGCAGTAATCGACAAATTGTAGTCAGAGTATTTCCTTTAGTATTGCTGTGATTTGAATACAATTCGCAGCACAAATTGCTCATTGTAATTGATGAGATATTCAAGAGTATGCGTGCAGTCACCATTGCACTCACTGTCTAGACTAATTGATGACAGATAGTCAAGAGTATGCAGGCAGTCACCATTGCACTCACTGTCTAGACTTTTCGAAAGCCCTGAGAACGGTTATTTGAGTAGAGGATTCTTTAATGACTCCGAATGCGTCGAGTGGAAGAACTATAAATGACTTAAACATAATGAAGACTTTATGACCAGAGCTAAGCCGCTGTCTTCAATAGTGCTCAGCTGGTGCACATCGTCCGGGATGAGTTTAATGGCAGGAAGCGGATAGCAAGAGAGGGGGAAAAGAACTGCGAGGAAGAGGGTAGATGAAAACCACACCTCGGGCACTAATGGCAAGGAAGAGGGCAGAGGAGAGCGTCTTGACACGGCAGACCGATTTAGTGAGGAGAAAAGTTTCTTTCATTAAATCTCTCGATTACAATAATTTATTCCCCAACATCATTAGATAATTATATAATATTTAGTATCGTGAAATTTACTTAGTTATTTCTTACCAATCCGTTCATTCAAGTATTATGTCCTGATACATCCATTCTTTGCTAAAAACAATCTAAAGATCTCGTACCTTTTTCTTACACCACACGAGAGCGAGGACGAGAGGCCTACTCGAACAGTCGCGTGGGAGAACAGACCTATAGACGAGGGCACTCACTCACACTCTCTCAGGATTGATATTACCAATCGTTTATAATGCACGTTCATCAGAGCACTGTAAAGCTACGTGGGAGGCGCCCAGCAATGTGTTGCACTGAATTCAAACATTCACTTCATTCAGAATAGATTAGCTGGAGTGTGTGACGTCACAGCTACGCATTGTTAATCTATTCAGCAGATTATCAATGATGCAGACTAGGGAGTCTCACAGGATATTATTAGAGCCCCAATGGCAAAGGTTAGTTGGAGTAGGAGACCCTCAGTGTGATCCCCGTGCAAGCAGGTACTCCGTTTTAAGCTGAACGGGCGAAACTGTGGATGTGGATGTTCCGTGGGTACGCGTGTTTGGATGTTCCATGGGTACGAGTGTGTGGATGTTTCATGGGTTCGAGTGTGTGGATGTTCCATGGGTACGAGTGTGTGGATATTTCAGGGGTACGAGTGTGTGGATGTTTCATGGGTACGAGTGTGTGGATGTTTCATGGGTACGAGTGTGTGGATGTTTCATGGGTACGAGTGTGCGAATGTTTCATGGGTACGAGTGTTTGAGTTCTTCATGGGCACGGTTGTGTAGATGTTTCATGGGTACGAGTGTGTAGGGGTTTTATGGGTACGAGTTTGTGGATGTTTCATGGGTACGAGTGTGTAGATGTTTCATGAGTACGAGTGTGTGGATGTTCCGTGTGCACGAGTGTGCGGATGTTTCATGGGTACGAGTGTGCGGATGTTGTACGGGCACGCGTGTGTGGATGTTGCACGGATACGCGTGTGTAGATGTATCATTGAAAAGCGGCCGTCGGTACATTTAAAAATATTTGTGGAAATGATCTCAATCTCAAGCATCTT
>SDVV010033154.1:0-11333 GCA_016164225.1 Gammarus roeselii
CACATACAGTCAACTCTACTTGTATCCAATACAGCTCAAAATCACCTAATAAAAAAAATCAAACATGGATATTTTATTACGATAAAAGCATGAACTAAAAAAAAGGTTTAAAAAATAATGTTCTACACGTAATCATGAACAATCAACAAGCAATCAACAACAAGCAACACCGCTCACGCAGGGCACGTTTCGCACCCATTAGACGCCATCAGGTCTCGTTGTACACCCCCTAGACGCCATCAAGGCATGTTTTACACCCATATATACTACTGATATCTTGCCTGTTGGACGGGTAGCAATGTTTGAGGAGTAGCAGGGGTAATGAATTCATGTTGCTACCATTTCTGCCTCATATAATTGCTCCTCTTGCAAGAAACAATCCACTGAGTCCTGCCTCGTAACACTTCCAGCACAATTCAATGCTGTCTTGTTCTGCCTCTCGGTGATCTTTTAGAACACCCGTACAAGGTAATATAACAAAAAAAGATCATAAAGTACAATAACTTTCTGGAATTATTTTTAATGTACAAAATACGGTGCAGTGATACGGAATACACTTGTGCTCACACTCTAATGGCGAATTACGAGGGTCCCAGTTGACGTATTTCATGGAAATGTGCCGAGCCATCTTAAATCAGCCAAGTGGTGAGGCACCCTGTTCAGTTTATAAATCTTGGTTTCAACTACGTAACTAAGGCACAATTTTTTTAACAGCGAACAATCAAAGCATCCCTCACTCAGAGCAGCCACTATCATGACCGCCACTGTCACATCAGCCACGAGTCGTACCATTTTACAGTTTATCACTTTAATGAAACTTTTACAACCCTACCTAACCTAACATAGGGGTACGTGTTTATAACCCGCGGGGCCAAGGTACGTGTTTCTAACCCGCGGGGTAAACGTACGTATGTATTATTCTTGGGTACGTAATGCCGCTTTTTTAGCGGTTATGAGTGTCCGGTTATGACAGTGTCCGGTTATTTAAGTGGCTCAAATATGCCTGGGCGGAAACATTGTTTAGCGCAAAAGCACGTGTGCTGATTTTTTGAAGCGGTTATGTCAATGTCCGGCGATGACACTGAGCTGAAGTGAAGTGGCGCTAGTGCGCGTGTGCTGAAAATTTTTGGGCGCAAGAGCTGGACTTCCCCGAGTTTGTCTCTATACGACGTCCGGTTGGATAACGTTAACGATTCGGGTCTATCAACTTCCTGTACAAAATCTAGGCTGATGAAGTCTGTCCAAGTAGTTTTCGGTACATAATACTATCGGTGCGTAGGACTTCTTTGCAAAATAAAATCGGAGTCAAGCAACTATAGGTCCTATGAGGAATCGCTTCAATACAGTAATGTCATCAAATGCTTAGTATAAATTTTCGGTCCCAAACGATATCTGAGCTGAAAAAAATGCATAGTGAAACGGCCCCCATCAGATGTGGGCGATATCCGAGGCCATCCTGATAATAAGATCCTAGTCACACTCATAGGAGCCTTTATTGATATTGAGGGCCTGGCCTCACTCAATGAGGTCATGCTGACAATGATTGTTTTGGCTCACTGAAGCTATCTCATTGGAGCTATCTTAAGGATACAACCTTGCCATATTCATTGAGGCCGTGCTGTTATTGAGAGCCTGACTTCAATCCTTGAGGCTATCCTGATAATGGCAGCCTGGCCTCACTCATACAGCCCATCATGATAATGATGACATGTAGTCTCACTCATTGGGGTATCCGCAAAAGAACAAATTCGCCCCACTCAACAAAATCATCAAGATAATGAAGGTCTGGCCGCACTCATTGAGGCTACCCTGAAAATTAGGGCCTCGTCTTACATATTGAGGCTACCTGAACAATTGGAAATTACCTCACTCACTGAAGTCCTGCCGATGATGAGATCATGGCCTCACTCATTGACGCCTTGTTAAGAATTTGGGTCGAGCCTCACTGACTAACGCCATCCAAAATAATAAGAACTTGTCTTCACTCATTTAGGCTATCCTGAAGTGAGGTCATGATGGTCTCACTCATTACAGTCATCCTGATTATGGGGCCTGAATACACTCATTGAGAAAACAAGTGAGGCAAGACCCTAATTATCATCATAGTCTCAATAAGTTTGGTCGGGCCCTCATTATCAGACAGGGTCGGGCCCTCAATTTGCTCTCAATTTGCCAGGCCGGGCTCTCAATTTGCCAGGCCAGGATCTCATTATCAAAAGTGCCTTAATGAGAAAGATCAGGCGTTATTATCAGAGTGGCCTTAATTAGGGAAGTCTGGTCTTCATTATCGGGATAGCCTCTAAAAGTGAGGCCAAGCCCTCGTTATCTCGATGATCCAAACGAGTAGGGCAAGGCACTCAGTATCACGATGACCTTCATGAATTAGACCTGAACCTTATAATTAGGATAACATCTACGAGCAAATCCAGGCTATCATTATCTCTGAGGTCTCAATGAGTGAGGCCAGACCCTAAGTATAAGGATAACCTCGAGGAATTGACGAGAAATGTCCCTGAGTTCGATGAATTGACAGAAAATAAAAGTGAATTTGATTTCAGGTCCAATGTGCCACTTTTACGATTCAAATGGGATAAAGTCCCGGAAACCATGCCAATGGCTCCCAAGGATTTAGAAACAGGTAAGAAGACAAAGAAACTTATCCTGCAAAGTTAAGTCGCACTATTTGATCATCTTAGGTTAATAAGCTGTTTCACCCTCAAAGTTAAATATTAATTATGACGGAAATCTGTCAGTCAGAGGTGAGTTGGGATGATCACTCTGATGCCACTGCATCAAACTAAGAAAATATCATGACAATGTTCCTGACGATGGGTGACATACCTCTATATGCATACACGATTGCGTAGGAAGCAGTTGTGAGCTGAGAAAGCGAAGGTTACGCCACATTGTTGATGACAAATGGACGGATTGCTCCTGAGAAATCGCTTTTCAAGGCCCAACAAGATGTATGCAAGACTTTGAAACGGAAGTAAAGATTAAGGCCATACCTATGTGGTCAAAAAAATTAGTTTCCTTAGAATGTACCTTTTCTACAGACCCAATGGAGGTTTACATTCAAAATCGGTAGCTAAACATCAGGAAAACTCTCCCACACGTCAATTGGCACAATGTTCCTGCGAGTCATAGCACCGCTGACCTGATAACTCGAGGACGCAGCTCGTGGAAAATTAAATCGCGATTCCCCCGGATGACGTCTGAGGATGCCTCCTACTCTGCCAGACTGCTCGGTCTGCTCTACCAGGATGAGCAAGTACATCTTCAGGAACCTCGAGCAGGACAAGGAGCGCCTCATCTGCCGCTTTTGCGAGCTGGATGACAGGATCGACCAGGTCCTGGAGACCTCCTAGGACCTGTTGAGGCGAGACAACGACGACGGCGGAGAGGACGGGATCCTTTCGGCGAAGGTCCTTGTCCTTGAGGAGCGGCTGCGCACTGTCGTAGGTGAGTGTGTGGTGATGCGAGAGGAGATTGGGAGGACCTGTGAGTTGGTTGTGGAGGTGAGAACTGAGGTTGGAAAGGTCCAAGAGGACCTTGTCAGTAAGCATGTTTTTGTGACTTTCGCGGCACACCTCAGTAGAAACTTACGTTCCGATATAGAGAAGGCTAGTAAGGGCCTGACGGAACAGACAAGGAAACTAGTAAAAGTTAATGAGTTGGTAGTCCATGCTCTACAGCTGGATGGAGAGGCATCCCGGTAGAGAATTGACCGAGGGGATATAGCTCGATCACGGAGGAGTCTTGGTGGTTTCCTTTATCTTCCTATCGTGTGGTCCTGGGTAAGAATCCGCAACGGCAGCACGCATCCACCTCTAAACCCATGTCAGGGCTACCGGTGTTGGATGTGAGCTCGCAACTCGTTTCCACCCCTAAACCACATCCCAAGGTACCTACTTCTCGTCAGGCCAAGAGGTCATCGACTGCCCGGAAACTGAAAAGCGGGACTAAGCAGATACCTCGGACCAAGACATCCGCGTTTCGAAACCGCCCCCAACCTGGACGGGGCGGCGTAGATTCGGATGGATTTCAGCAGGTCCAGAACCGGTTCATCTTTGTGAACCGGCCCGCGTTTGTGATGCCAGCGTGAAACCCCTTTGAGAGGTTCACCGACCTGGACAGCGAAATTGAGACAATTGTCCTAGGTGACTCTATCGTCCGACACCAAGCGGTTGAATTTGCTCATAGATGTGAGGCAAAGAGACGGGTTATTTGCAAACCCGGTGCCACGATTGAGATGATCAGAGGTGCCCTTGCGGAGAACGAAGTTTCCAGGCTGGAGACGCTCATCATCTGCCATGTAGGCACCAATGATCTTAGAAGGGCAAGGTCGGAAGATCTGCTAGCCATGTATAGGCAGCTGATTTCGAACCTTAAGGCGAAAACGGATCGAGTGGCCATCACATCCATCTTACCGCGAATGAATAATAATGACGAGCCGTATAGTTAGTTAACTTATACAAATCGAGCGCTCGAGACTATTTGCAAGTCCAATGGAGTATCCTTCGTCAACTTGTTCGATGCCTTTTGGGAGAGGGCCGATCTTTTCCTAAGAGACAGCTTACACCTGAATGATGTGGGAAATGCCCAACTTGGCAGATTGCTCCAGCTAAGAACTAAGAAATACTATGTCCAAATGTTAGGGGTCCAGCGTGCTTTCAACGGTCCAGTTTTGGCCGCAGGGAACCCTACCTAAAGTACACCGTGCCCGCAGCAGATTCCCGGACGGGAGCGATGACAAATCAGTCGCTCCAAGAGGAAGAAGCTGCGGGCACGTTAGATGCGTTAGAGGGCTCACAAGAAGGCAATTCTATGGATAGTCAATATCCTGGTCCACACCCGCCAGGTCGAGACTTCTCAATGATGAAGAATTCGATGACCGAGACACACACCGTCTTAAGGTCTTCTTCTGTAAAGCGCAGTCCTATGCCCCTTATTTCCACGAACTGAGGGGACTGGCGACCCTGTACTCGTTTGATGTCATTGGCCTAAACGAAACATGGCTCGATCTCCTGAGTAGAAACCTGGTAGCAGAGACAATGCAACTAGGCTACAGATTGTTCAGCGTGGACAAACCCACCTCTAGTGAACGAGGGGGCGGGTCCGTGCTGTAGGTAAAGGAGATACTGCATCCATTTCTTAGAACAACGCTCGCCACAGTTTCTTGCGAAATACTCAATGCAGAAATCAAAGTGGCCCATTGCGACATTGAAGCTGGCATTGATGTACCTCAACAGTCACACCCATGCGGAACAAATTGTCCAGCTATATGAGAAGCTGGAAGAAATAGTTTCAAAAAATCACGAGACTATCATCTACTGCGATTTCAATCTCCATTATATTGCCTATGTGAGACTAACTTAACGGGCCCCAGGCTACTAACTAACGGAATTTATCGCCAATAATGGCATGACCCATCATGTTCATGAACCAACCCGGGGGAACAACATACTGGAATTAGTCAAGTCAACTGAAGAGCGCTTGGCCGGTAACATCCAAGTGGGCAACATACTGGGAGGTGCTGACCACAACGCGGTGGAGTTCACCATCAAAGTGCCCTGTCCAGCCCCCATGGAACTATACGCCACCCCAAGTTTGCGCGAGCAGACTTCCAGGGGATGAGAGAACAACTGCGTGGCTTAATTTAATCAAACAACTCGGAGAGGTACGGTGGACGCTTGCTGCCGCATCCTCAATGAGAGAGTTCGCGAGACCAGCGACCGATGTATACCCTTGAGGACAATTGATCACGCTCAAAGGATCAGGCCCCCTTGGTGAAACGTTGAAGTTGCAAGAGCCTTGGATCGTCGCGATCGACTAAATGCGCAACGTTTGAGGGATAGCACCGCAGATACGACAGAACTGCATCGCCTGGAGTGTAGGACAGCCACTAGGCTAGTCCGATCCTCTAAGCGTACAAAAGAGAAAAACAATGCGGATAACGCCAAAGAGAACCAAAAGGATTTTTATCGCTACGTCAACGAGCGTAGAGTTTTGCACTCTATCGGTCCGCTAATAGCTTAAAAAAACTTGAGCCTTAGGCATTATTTAGGCGAATTTACTCTCCCCGGCTACTCACTATTTCGCATAGATAGACAAGGCCGGGAGAGCGGTGTGAGTGCTGTTTCTTGTGGAAAACATCCTACAAATTCTAGCAGTCACTATTCCAAACAGTAGACACGACATAGTATCGATCAAAGTAGTTGGTCAACATATAATATGGCAAATCACTCTCGTATATCGTCCCCCAAAAAGCAAGGTTGCAGATGATATTAATCTTTACAACACCCTTATCGATGTCTTCACAACACAGCACAGTATTGTGCTCGGAGACTTCAATATCCCTGACATTGATTGGGAAACAAACAAATGCGCTGCCACCGGCCAACGTCTGATTGATTTTGCAGACGATAAGTTCATGACCCAAATTGTGATGACACCTACAAGAGGTAACAATATTCTTGATCTCCGATTTAGTGCAAGCGACTCTCATGTCACGAACGTCGAAGTGAGAGAACCACTCGGAACTAGCGACCACAACTGTATCCGCTTTTTGATAAAGTTCAAGTTGAAAACGTTAACAAACTGTGAAAAAGTCCCTAACTTTTGATTAGCTAACTTTGATGACCTAAGAGAGTCAATGGCGTCAGCAAATATAACCCTCGGATAAGATGTCAAGTAATCGCTTGACAATTCCTTGACTGCACTTAAAAATATTGAATATGAGCATAACCCGCGCAAAAACAGGCGAACAGCAGTCAATCAACCTAAGTACTGGAAAGGAGAACTGCAGCGCATTCAGTCACGAAAGAAAGCAAAGCACTCGATAAAACAGCTACATCCACATGACGACGTAGCAAACAAAGAATACGTCAGCAGAAGAGACCCAAAGAGGGCCCAGAAACGTAAGAATAAAGATTATGAAACTGAAATTGCCACAAATGCCAAAACTAATCCGAAACAATTTTTCAGTTATGTTTCGAGCAAAAAAAAAATCAAGATTTGTAATTGGAAGTGTTGGTAGATGACATCCACCGCCTTGCGATGGTCATGCACGTTGATCGCCTCATTGAAAAAGTCCAGCAGATTCGTCAGACAGCTCCTCTTGCGGCGGAAGCCGTGTTGAGTGACATGAATGAGTCCGTTGTCTTCCAGATGAGCGACGAGATAATTTAGTATCAATCACTCGATGGTTTTGCACACGATCGACGTCAAGCTGATCGGTCGATAGTTGCTGGGCGATTGTTGGTCACCTTTCTTGAAGATTGCCGTAATATTGGCCACTCTCCAATCTTCAGGAACCTCGCCACTCGTCATCGATAAGTTGAAGATGTGGGTCAGGGAATCTGCCAATTGTTCTCGAGTTTCCTTAAGAACTCTGTTTGGTGGTGTTCATCGGGACCAATTGATTTTTAAGTATCTAATCCCTCAAGGGGCTTGTCAACTTCCTCTCTCGTGAACACAATTTCGTTGAGGCTGACTTCCCTAGCGTAAACAATATCTCGTTCGTAGCCGGGCCCCCAACTGTGAACACTGAGCAGATGAAGTTATTTAGGCCACTGGCCATGTTCTCAAGTGACGCCTGAGGACAATATCTTACAAGTGTTTACAAACGTAGGAAGACAACAACAGGCCTATTGGCCCAAACTAGGTTGCCTTTTGATGGCAAGAGGATTAGTAGTTGTGTATATGTCACCGAAACGGCCCTGTGAAAGGATATGATAGGGCATAGTTAGCAGTTGGAGGGGGGTTGACCGGAGTCAGCGACCGGATGAGGTTCGGAGTCACTGATAAGGACGGCGGGCGACGCGAAGGGGTGGAAGGGGGCGGGGGCTTTCGGCCCCATGCTTTCGAATAAACACTGGCACGGCTTATGTTTTGAACATTTTCCATTTTATTACATTTATATATTTATTGTACTTATATATGTTTTTTCCTTCTTTAGATGGTTGTATTGGGATAAAATTGGTAACAAACTGTTGCTCGTTATAAATATTTATTCGGTTTTGAGAGGAATATTGTTATAACACATTTCTGTAGGTGTGGGGGTGAAGGGATCCCCTAGGCAAAACGTTGGATGAGCTCTGGCAAATTAGGTGAGATTGCTCCATCTGTTATTTGAATTGTATTATTTCCATGACTGATTTGTCATTATTTCTATGTTTTGAGTGTATGCTTTGTTATATATTTGTGTCTGGATTATAATTCTATGTATTTTTCTGTAAATATATGTTTGTATTCTTATTTAGCTGGGGTATAATTGACTCATTCGGAGGCTGGTAGGTGGATTCGAAGCGGTTGGATTGAGATACTTTGTTAGTTTTGTTCGTTTATTATTATATATTGTTTATAGGAATAGTGTGGTAGGTAAGTCTTTTAACTCGATTTGCCGCCTTAGTGTGCGTTCAGCCCTGCTTGGTACCAGCCTGATATTGAATTAAGTCAATGTTCTGTGTATTTTCCAGTCGTTTATTTCATGTGTATTTAATATCTATAAGAAAAGTATGGTGCAATAACTTGGTAGTTGGCGGGTTGATGTTTGTATTTTGTGTTGATGAAGCAGCGTCGTTACGAAAATCTGTATAATCCATAACGTATTATCCAGGTTTGAACCAGATATATAGTTGTTCCATTGACGCGGTGTTCCAATAGCGAGAGTAGCTGAACGATAGTTATCTCATACATTTATAGCATTGTTTAGGATATTTCAGGTTTGCTTCTTCCATGTAGCACAATATTTCAGCCATAATTGGTCGGTTATTGCATCATTGTGGTATTTATATGTATGAACATGACATTCTGTTGCGATTAAGCTGTGGTTACTTTAGTTAAAGTAGATTTGTTTTCCCCCTGTTTTTGACTGAGTTGGAGAATAATTTCAGCAGTTTTTTATATACTATAGCGTGTTCGTGTAGAAGTATTCCACATCATTTATTATATGTTTCAGTTATGTAAATCAGTCACATGTCTTGGCAACTTATTCACGTTAGTTCTTTGGTTGGTTACACGCTATTTTTCTTTCTCGTACACCTTGGTTTTTAATGTATGCTTTGGGTATGGTAGAGATTTAATTTTCTTGCTTTGTTATAACTCAAGCGTTTTAGTATATTTCATTCAGTTATGTTTGTTCTCCGTAGAGTTTCAATCTTGATGCATGGTGTTGGGTATTTTATACAATTATAGGAATATTAGAATATATTACGTTTATATTTGCCTTGTTGAACATTATTTCAGGTATAATTTAGTTAATGTTGTATAATTTTAGTGTTATATATATCTTCTTACATCCTGCTACAATGTTTGACGTGAATATTATAGATAAAGAAGATTCGTTTTGTTACAAACATTGGTCTTGTTGTTAGCTTATTGTACGTTTATTGTAGGATCATACTTCAATATTTAGGAGAAGTTAGAGGACTCCCATAGGCAAAAGCTCGTTGAGTGTATGCCTATTTGTGTAAGTTGACCGAATTACTATGATGGATACCCTTAGTGTATTACAATTTTTAATGTGAATTAGAGCAGAGAAGAGAATTACGTAGTTATTTTATTATTGTTGTACGATTTGGTTCCACGATAATCATAGGAATTTATGTTTAAGAGGTGTAAATTCGTACTCCATCTGATTGGAATTTCGTCATTGAACCCTGGCAATTGTGTAGCTTAACGTTTTAGAAGACGATTTACTGGATGGATTGGTCCTGGTGTAGGGCGGCTTACACTCTTTGGTGGTCGTTTGGAGTTCATCCAAGTTCAACGTGAATTTGCAAGTTTTTGTGGATGTTGGTCTTAACTTCTATGGGTTTGTTAGAGAGGTTATCTGACAAGCTGCTGATCGTTGTAGTGATTTACTTAGATCGTCAGTGAACAGAAGCCCAGCTTTTTATGACCACATTCTTAGAGACGCATGTCATGCCCTTTCATAACACTGTACCAATGTATAGAATCTTGGTTATGTCCAGTATGTGACTTTGCTCGACGTTGTTCAGAGATGATGAACTAAGCAGATGCATGGTATGTCTGGGGTATTGTACCATGACTGGATGTTACCTCTAAATTTGTTATATGTCAGTGGTAGATTGCTGATAAGTGACCTAGTAAAGCACTGTAGTTCGTTGTTATGACTCAGTGGGCTTGGATATGTCCTACTACAGGCATAGCATCAGTTATGTCTATGGGTTTGAACGGATATCGTAGCATTATTCCTTTTTTATGCATGAACTCAGTGTTTGTTTTAAATGTCACATTTTTTTCGATGTACTGTTATGTTATTACTATACGATCTTAGTCATGAACCAGATCACGTGGGATATTGGAATTGGATGTATCATCTGGGTGTGGTAGGATATACCGTGTAAAATCGTTAATCATTGTCGGTTATGGTAGAGTAAAGAATCTGATTTCGCTATTTTATAGTTGTTGTTGTATGTTTTGATTGGTTATCATAGGCGTGCATCTGAATCAGGTATAAATTTGCCTATTTTTGGAGAATACTTGGCATAGAATATGCCTAATTGGATGTAATGATTCAAAATTTGGTATGTTTCACCTCTCGACATTAGATTTGGGTCCGTTTCCATGTCGTCTTGGAGAACTAATCTACCGGATTCATGTTTAGTGTTTGTGTTAAAATTCTTCTTTAATTTAATGTACATCTTAAAAATGTTATCCGCTTGCAAGTCTTTACTAGATGCTTTTTCCCGCATGTCTAACTTTTATAAATGTTTGTGATCCGTTTGCAGTTTATACACTTAGAAATAATTGATTAATTCAGGATTTGTCATGAGATTGCGTTCCAATTCAGAATATCTGACTTATTCGAGCATTCACCAGATCCACCAGCGTCTGATTGATTTTACCGACGATAAGTTCATGACCCAAATTGTGATGACACCTACAAGAGGTAACAATATTCTTGATCTCCGATTTAGTGCAAGCGACTCTCATGTCACGAACGTCGAAGTGAGAGAACCACTCGGAACTAGCGACCACAACTGTATCCGCTTTTTGATAAAGTTCAAGTTGAAAACGTTAACAAACTGTGAAAAAGTCCCTAACTTTTGATTAGCTAACTTTGATGACCTAAGAGAGTCAATGGCGTCAGCAAATATAACCCTCGGATAAGATGTCAAGTAATCGCTTGACAATTCCTTGACTGCACTTAAAAATATTGAATATGAGCATAACCCGCGCAAAAACAGGCGAACAGCAGTCAATCAGCCTAAGTACTGGAAAGGAGAACTGCAGCGCATTCAGTCACGAAAGAAAGCAAAGCACTCGATAAAACAGCTACATCCACATGACGACGTAGCAAACAA
>SDVV010033155.1:0-11333 GCA_016164225.1 Gammarus roeselii
TCCCCCTTTCCCCCCCCCCCCCTAGCAGCAACACTATTGCTCCCAGCTTAACGACCACCCCCCAGTAGAGGCAAAGTGTCCTAACAATGAACCATTGCTGTCCTGGTGGGCTCCTTGAGAGAGGCTGCCTGTTCAGTCGCTCACACGACAAGCATAACCACTACAAAAGCAAAAAAAAAAGATGCAGGTAACTCTTGGGCACCAGTTTGATAGTTACGCAAGGGTCCTCTGGCAAGCAGCGCCAGACTATAAAGGTACAACCTACACAGGAAACAGTATCTTGGGTGGTGCGAAATTAAACTGTTTGATGGTTTTCAGAGTTTATTATAAAATCAGAACACAAAGCTTGGGGGCCTAACCATGAGGAAAAGCCTCCAGAGCAAAGAATGGGGCAAACCAAAATGTCAACTTTGACTAGAAGAAACAAACTGGACTACAATACTCAAAAGATGAAGAAACAGTTAGACACAGGTTAAAAACCAAAATAATATCTGAAAAATTATTCGAATGAAATAATCAGTGAACTCAAAACTCTGTAGGAGAACGTAAAATATTATTAAATCAAAACTTAACCAGTAGAAAGGCTCCTATCCACTTGAGATCAATTGCAATATATAGGTACTCTTCATTATGCAATATTACAAAGGTATTTCAGGAAAAATATATTATCAGTAGAAATAACAATAGCAACTATACAACAATTATGAATTATCACAGCAGTGTACTTCAGCCAGTTCATCACAGTATCTGGGATATTAGTTGGCAGTTAGCTACTGTTTCAACCCACAATTATAGGGTCCAGCACTCCCGGCTGCTTGGACCACACCCAGCTGGCAAGTTGTGGGGACAATCACACTTAGTATTGTTGACAATGCATGAGCATACAACATCGGTGAGCATATACTGCTGCCAACACACACAAAAAATATTTATAGAACAATATTTTCCGAGTAGCACTCGGTGATCTCAATTATAGAAAGCAATGTTTCATGATAAATGTTTACAACTTTCTCAACATAAGTCTAATATTGAACCCTGCTTTCCATTATTGATAAATCTCAACCCTCAAACCTATACTGCAAAAAGAGATCAGTGATTGATGTGGATGTCATAACCACTGCCATCAATCACCTTATCTGGGTGGAATTGCAGGCACAACAGACAGCTTGCAGACCACGGGAGCATAGGGAGGGCGGCGTTGAGTTAACTGAGAAAACAAATCAGCATGAATAAGAATGTGTCAGTAAGCCATTCAACAAAAAGATCCTTCCACCTACAAATTGAATAAGTAGTACAGCCTACAGCATCAAATTGGGATGGTATTGCACAATTTACAAAAGTGGGGGTTAAGAACAAGGAACCATAAAATGCAAGCTGATAAAACAGCTTTCACAAAGCAATAAGTCACTAAAAAAAAACTGCACATGAGTCAGGAACCCAATAGTGAACGACAATAAACCAACTTTGCTCATCCCCAGAAGTGCCACCAGCAGCAAAAAGGAATGAGAAGAGCTGAAACACACAGATAGTAACAACCCATCCAACAACTACCAACATTCCGGACAGGCACAAGACTGTTCACCACCACACCCACATAACGCAGCTCCCTATTTCCATTTATCGCATTATCATGCAAACATTTCTCCATAAGCCATCTGCTCATGATAAAATTGAATGTATCATAGCTATATCCTACCATCACTCCACACTAGAATTTGCACTTATTTCCACCTGATAAAATAAGATCTGACATCTACTCAATATACATTTCTGGCAATATTCCTACTAAACCTTTCTATCTAACCCAAGGAGCCAAAGATGAATCTTGTATGTTAGTAATTTCTCTAGAAACCCTCACCAAGTAACTTGCTACTTATATCACAATGGCTTCAGTGCTCACCTGCTTACTCTTCATGGTAGGCTTTCACAATGATCAACTTAACAGCTTACAACGCGGTGTTCCGCTACTGAACACTAAAAATTTCACTGACGGAACTTAATGTTTTCAAGGTGCAGTAATTAATGAACAAGTTTTGTCCATGGCTAATCATTCATATAATCACAAGGTACTTTATTGCAGAAATCTCTGAAAGTATTTCAAATGTATCAACTGCATGCACATAAATAACGCTGCACACTACTGCACAACTCAGGTTAACCCATTCCACCCATGCGACAGCCCTAGGAAACACGTCTGGAAGCCCTTAGGCTATATTTCAGGGCACCTGCCGCAGCACTGATGCACCAGTTAGACTGTACTCTAAGTGGTTCTGGTCCAAGGAAGCAATCTGTAAGTTCCAAGTATCAGCGCGGCAACAGTCACCCTCGCGTCCTGCGGAGGAAGGGGAAAGATGATTGCATTCAAAACACAAACTAAACACAGAAGGTATAAACACAAATAGTAGATAGGTGGGGTAGCAAAAGACTGCACCCCAACAACTCCGATGACGAGCTTGAGCTGCTCGATACCGATCTACCAAAAAGCAAAAAGACTACCAGCAGTCCACGACAGGTAGCTCGGTAGGCTCAAGACGCAAGCCGACTTATATCTACTCCAACTGAATCTGTGCCCAACAAAAAACAAAATGAGGGATTCAACTCTAATTTTTGAGGTTTTGCGCCAGAACATCTCGCTAGCAAGAATTATCCTCGTCCGCGTGAGGACGTGAGGAAAGTTTTCAACAAGAAACTCATGTCAGAAATTGCTTAACTATTTATCCCAGCTGACCCAAATAACCCACCGGCTACTACTCAACCAATCCACCACCCGCGAACGCAGTCATTCTAGAAGACCACGAACGTCAGAAAGTGGACGCTCCCGCGAACGCTCTCGATCCAGAACCCCGCGCAGACTTGAACCCCCGACCACCATGAAAATTCAAACATACCAAGACCAGCAAGGTCTGAACGTGAACCACGTTCAAAGTGAACAAAACAATACTCAAGTCGAACTGCAAGGCACCCAGGAACGAGAAAGCAGAATTCCTATCCCCAATCTCCATTCATAAATAATTGTTTATAGGTCTTCAAGGGACCAAGCACCGAGAAACTGCCTCCGATACGTTGTACATAGCTGTGATGGCCACAACAATGCGACTGCTCATGGCGGAGTGGTCTTTATGATCCACCAGAGCGTACCTCACTACCACTTTCCCATGAGAACAAAAGTGGTGTCAATTTACTAGTCTCGGAGCCACCCCTCGGAAGCATTGATTACCGAACATTTCACCAATTGCCCTCTCCTGCACTCCTCCAAGGAGACCAACAGGTGCCACGAAATGTGTGGATGCTAGAAAACAGACCCCAGGTAAGTTATGATGGCTAACACACTAGATTCTCTCAACCTGGTTACTATCAATAGCCGGCAACCCCCCCCCCGAATATCCCTCAAAAGCAACGTTGCCTTCAACCAATTCTTATCCAATTCTTATGCGCAGGACTCCCAACCCCTACTCGGTTGGGAGTCCTGCAAAAATCCTGTCGTGTGATGTGAGTGGCATCACTTGACAGTGACCAAAATCCAGTCACCTTAGCCATCTCCTCCAATCAACCTAACAACCTCCTTTGCACAAGATCTAGAATTAAACTAACATAAAGCTAGGTCAGGATTATTTAACGCCTCACGTGGCACGATATGAATGATGTCCCCAACATCTCAAAACGTGATCTCGTCAACCACTTGAACAATAAATTACAGAGTGCAGCTCTGTAATTTAGGCACCCCCCAATATTCCCACTCAATATTTTTTCCAAAACCGAGGTGATGCTCAGAGCTGCAAGAAGTGGCAGAAAGGCGTGACAGGCTGCCTGCAGCCTTTAGTCGTGCCCGGTCCAATATTAATAAATTAGAACGGGAAATGGCATCCTCTTAATTCCACAAACGAGAAAGATGGACTCAATTTACCAACATTATCAACCGGAATACCTCCGTCAACTTAGTCTGGGAAAAACTAAGACGTATACAGGGACGCCACGAGTGACATATCCACATTCTTCAAGAGCAGGCATTATCTACTCTTTCTATGCGGAAATAGCTGAAAACGCGTACGGACAATCAGTCAGATATCCTAATTCACAAATTGCACAGCTGCATCAGAGCAAGAAAGGACCTCAGGAGAAAGCAAACATAACGACTGCTTCCACAAACAAAGAATTCTATAATAAACCTTTCTACATCTACCAATTACGGTATGCTATTGACCATGCTCGTGAACTTTCCCCTGGGCTGGCCTGGATGCTCATCAATATGATCAAACATCTCACTGAAGGTAACTTCGAATACCTCCTAAAAGTGTTCAACATGCTGTAGCTATTGAAAAAAATCCTGATTTCTAGCAAGAATTGGTCATCGCCCCGAGACTCTAACCCGGAAAATTCCATAGCAACCCTTGCAACTACCGCCCGCTTGCTCTTAACAGCTCCACTGGAAGACGATAGTATGAATAATGAACTCACTTCTTGTCGATTACTTCGAAATTCGCGCCGGCCTCGACAACATTAGGTTCGGCGGCCGCAAACACCACTCCACGACAGACCCTCTCATATGAATAGAATCAGATATCCGACAGGCATTTACATAATGAAAACATGTGGTTACCATTTTCTGTGACGCTGAAACACATGCAACACTATCCGGAAATACATCAGGAAAGATCTTCATCACAAGGACCTGATTGGTTTACTACTACGTTTTTCACAATGTCTACTGAATCGTACCTGCAAGGTCATGGTTGGTGACACTCGGTTGCCACCCTACACGCAGGAATTCGGCACTCTCAGGGAGCGTCCTTAGTGTCACTCTATTTATTATCCTTAAAAGCGATCAACGAGGCAGGCTGCTATCTTCGCTATACGTGCATGACTTACAAATATGCTACAGACATCCTTGCCTTCTAACAATTCAACATGCTAAAAAGCTGCAGTTATCCTTGCTTTTCAACAACTCATCATGAACTCCAGAATTTTTTAATCAAATTGAAAACAGGACTCTCTTGAACGCATTTCGATTACCACCCCTCCTTTAACCAGAAGCATGCATGTTACTCTCGTCTCCGACCTACACATAAAACCAGCCCTAACGCTGCATAACACATCTACCATGCGAAGACTCCATCTAGTTTCTGGGCCTGGCGTGGGACCCAAAACTCGCATGACGACCTACTGAAAGGAGAAATGAGCTCGCAGATTCCCGTGCCAAACTGGCGTCCACCCATCAAGAACAATTTATCACCATACACTACCGAGATTGGCCCCTTATCATCAACTCTCCTATAACATCCCGTCGAGACGATATGTGGCAACATAGCAGACAAAAATTGTTTTCTGTCAATCAAAGATTCCTAAACCGCATGTACACGGGACAATTGTAGTAGACAATTCAGTACCATCTAATGGACGTGAACATGGCACCATTCGCACCACCTGCCCTCTGTGCCAAGAAGTGTCAATCAGCATAAAGGACCTACTGATGGAGTGCAACTCACTTGCGGCAGCTTGACGAGTATTCTCAAATCCTCCTTCATGTTTTCCAGCATTGCCTACTTACAGATACAGACTCCAGGCCGCATCCCCCCAGAAAGGGGGGTGGCCGACGGCAAGACGCACCTCACCCCCTCATACGCTCACACTCACACAACTTGGCCCTTTTGTGCTAAAGGGCCGGCCGGTACCCCCTCAACATACACTCTGGGTCACGAGTGTAGTCCAAGGATCCGTCGTCAGCAGCAGGGCCCGACGGTTTTCACTGGTTTACCCCCGCCGCGTCATAATGACCGGGTCCCCCTACCCACGACCATCCCGACAGCGGGATGCCAAGGGTGGGAAAGCACATCAGAGCAGCGTGAAAATCAACCATTCACAACCATTCTGCACTCAAGCCTGTTAATTGCACGCTCTCTCGCCACCTCCACATTCATGTCTCTCCTTCCCAACGCCTGCTTCGCACCATCCATCCACCCAAACTTCGGTCTACCTCTAGGCCTGCGACCACTCGCCTCCGCATTCATCACCCTTTTCACCAATCTCCCTTCATCCATCCTCTCCATGTGCCCGAACCATCTCAGCACACGCGAATCCACTCTGTCCTCTAACTTCTTCACCATCCCTGTTCTGATTCAATCCACGTTGTTGGTGATCCGGTCTCTCAGCGTTACTCCAGCCATGCTCCTCAGACATTTCACCTCGAAAACATTCAACCTTCTTCTTTCCTCTGCTCTCACCCCCCAAGCCTCAGCTCCGTAGAGCACAGTTGGGACAACAACACCCTCATACAGCCCCTCTTCGCTTCCATCTCCAACGTCCTACAGCTTTTTACACTCTTTAGTGCACCCAACACTATACATCCCTCCTTCACTCGCGCCTCCATTTCAGTTTCCACTAGCTCAGTTATCTCCACGTGGGAGCCAAGATACCTAAAACACTGAACTTCCTCCAAGAGCTCTCCATTTAGGGTGATTTGCTCGCATCGACAGTCCTCGAGCATCTCATTACTTTACTCTTATCCACGTTCACTCGAAGCGTCCTCCTCTCACACACTCTAACGAACTCAGACACTAGCCTACATAGCTTCTCCTCTGAATCCGCAACCAGGGCCGTATCATCAGCAAATAGCAACTGGCTCAACTGTCAACTCCGCCCATTCGCTTCCAACAGTTCCAAGCCAGGACCCAGCACACTCGCATTCACCTTCCTGACCACTCCATCCATATAGAGGTTGAACAGCAAGGGAGACATCACGCAGCCTTGTCTCAGTCCCACTTTCACTGTGAACCAATCACTCTCCTCGCTTCCCACTCTGACTCATGCTCGGCTGCAAACATAGAAACTCTGTACCGCTTTCAACAGATGTCCGCCACTCCTTACAAACGCAACACCCACCACAGCGCTTCCCTGTCAATCCTATCGTATGCCTTCTCCGGATCCATGAAGGCCCAGAACACATCCTTTCCTTCTGCAAGGTACTTCTCACAGACATGTCTCGCTGCGAAAATCTGATCGGCGCACCCTCTACCACTCCTAAAGCCACACTGTTCCTCTCCAATTACGCAGTCCGTACAGTCTCTAATCCTTTTGATCAGCACTGTCCCGTACAACTTACCAACCACACATAACAGACTGATACCTCTCAAGTTGCAACGTTCATTTTTATCTCCTTTGCCCTTATATAGCGGAACAATGCAGGCACTGCGCCACTCAATCGGTACCACGCCTGTCACAAAACACAAGTTTAGTAACCTCACCACCCATTCGACAATCGTTACTCCACCCTTCTTGAGGCACTCGGTCGCAACGCCATCCAAACCAGGGTCTTTCCCTGCTTTTATCACGTCCACCGCCTCCTGCACCTCTTCCGTGGTAATGTCCGCAACAAGTCTTTCTCCCAAAACTGGTATCCGAGCACCACCACCCACAGCAACAATGTCAGCCTTTCTGTCATCCTCGACATTCAACAACGCATCAGAATACTCGGCCCACCTATTCCGTACATCACCACTTTCCAACAACAACTGGCCGTTTTCATCTTTCACCACTTCCTCCTTTCCGTTCTCTCCCTTTCTCACCCTCTTCACCTCTTTCACGAACATCTTCTTGTTCTCCTCAAAATTCTGGCACAACCGTCTGCCCCACCTGGTATCAGCGTCCCTTTTGGCTATCCTCACCACCCGCTTCAACACGTTTCTCCTCTCTTTGTAGCTTTCATAAGCCACCTCCGACTTAACCTGCAACCATTCCTCAAACGCTCCTCTTTTCCGTGCCACCGCCAGTTTGACCTCCTCGTTCCACCACTCGCAGCCTTTCTTTCTGCGCCCGCCCACACGGCTCGCACCACACACCTTCTCCGCACATCGCGGCAACGCATCCCTTAACGTCACCCATTCTTCCTCCACATCTCTCAGGTCCTGTCCTCTCACGTTGTCATATCCTTCCTTCAACGCCTGCTGGAACTCCTCGGCTCTACTTTTCACATTCAGTTCACTTACTTTCACTACCTCTCTTCCTCCTCCCACTCGTTTGTTGCCCTTCCACTTCTGCTCCACTCTTAATCTACCTTCCACCAGCAGATGGTCATACACTCCTCCACCCTTCCCTCTCAACACCCGCACATCCAACAGCCTCCCCACCACTCCTCGATATCAGCACAACATCCATCAATGCTCTCTCCACCATTGCACCATGGGCCATCCTTACCCATGTGTACTTGTGAATGTCTCGCTTCTTGAACAAACTGTTCCCGACCACCAACTCCTGCTCCATACACTTACAGGAAACAAAAATAAACGAATTGCTCACGTTGAAGATGCCGCCTATACGAAGCAGACAGGAAACAAAAATAAACGAATTGCTCACGTTGAAGATGCCGCCTATACGAAGCAGTGGACGTATTGAAAAACGGTACACACAAAATACAACCACTTAACCACATACTTGAGTAAATTAATCTAAACTTCAGTATATTAATCTAAGGACACAGAAATGAGGAGCTATGTAGGTAGTTAGCTATGCATGATTTTTTTTTGTAATAAAATGAACTAATAATTTTCCGTGTGCACTAGCATGCAAACACAACCCAGTTTAATATTATATTTTTTTTTACTTTCTATAAAGTTTTTGTTCCCTCCCGGATGGAAAGTTTACGGGGAACTCACTGGGGCATACGTCAGAGCTCCGGTAGAGATGAAATCAAGAAACCATTCACAAATTCTAAAAAATGACCGACTCTTTGAATCCCGAACCTAACGTGTACAATTAACTTGAGTATATGTTGATTATGTATTGATTACATGGCTTGCAATGTTGAAATTTATCTACCATTCATAATATCGATTACAATGTTTCTCTCATATTCTTTTAATTATTATTATTCAGCATTGAATTAGATTATTGTGGATTGTTTTGTTATGCCTAAGCGCGTTGAAGTTATACAAAGTAGGTAGCCATTGCTGAGTGGGATGACACAGTCTTATTGAATGTGGATAATTAATCCGTTCTGATGAGAAGCTAAAAAGCCACTAAATGTAAAAATATGAAAAACATAGTTTCTCGTGTGATGTTAATGATTTGGATTACACCAAGGGTTTGATTCAAACGACCCTGCTAGTCGTATAAACGATTTTTGTATTACAGGCCTCGTCGCAACAGCCGCGGCTATAACTACGCAGCTCAGCTTTGCTTCATGAAGGACGAACCGTTCGCGGCAAGAGTCGGGGTATCGAGGACTACGTATGAAGATTTACTTACGAGGATACATGAGTCACAGAAGGACTCTCCTCCAAGACGTAGCCACGAGATATCCACTCGTATCCGCCTCCTCATGGCAATCATATATTTGACCAGCAAGAAAGTTTACAGAGATATTCACTATCTGTTTGGCTATTCAGAAGCCGCCGTTTGTCGGCTCATTTATAAAACTATTAACGAGATCAACATGCTGAGCTCAAACGCCATCAAGTGGCCGGCAGATCTTGAAGCTACATCGAGCGAGTTCTTCAAGATCTGTGACTTTCCCGGTGTGATTGGTGCCATAGACGCCATCCATCTTGTCGCTCGGGCACCAGAGAAGCTGCACGACGAATACCGCAACACGCGCGGCAAGTATACCATCATCTTGCTCGCTATATGCGACGCCAAAAAGAAATTCACCTACGTCAGTGTGGGTTACCCGGGAACCTTTACAGATCAGAAGTGCCTGGATAGCACTGACCTTGGAATCAACTTGGATAACATTCCTAACGATTATTTCCCCCTGAAGAAGTACCATTTACTGGCCAATGATAATTTCAATCTGAGAGAAGGGTTGATGGTGCCTTACAAAACCCACGAAATCCAGTGTGAAGATCAAGTAGAGTTCAACAAGAGGCTTCTTGCAACTCAGGCCATCACCTCGAATACCTTCATCGAAATGAAGAGCAGGTTCCAGACGCTGTCCAAGCTGGACATGAACATAGAGCGTGTGGTGGAGTTTACGACAGCGTGCTGTATCCTGCACAACGTTTGCTTGGACAATAATGACCCTTGGACAGGCCCTCTCGTGACTGATGACGACTGTAGTTCAGCGTCACCAGAAGCTGAGTGCGTGATACCATCGGCCTCAGCGGCTGCAAAGAGAGACATCATACGAGACCAAATGTACCTTGGATTACACTACGGATGAGAGTGCACTTCCGTGACAATCTGTCTTTAGCTTAGATCGATCTATTGGATTTTGTTTCTCTCGAAATGACGCTTTGTATTTTTTGCACTTAAGTTAATGAAACCCTTGTAACTGGGTACTTGGCATTTAATTACGAGAAACATTGTATTGAACGAATTTGTATCTTCATCCTCAGCCCTGTGTTGGTTTTATGTCGAAACTCATTCATGTGTTGGTGATACTTCTTGTAGGGTCAACCGTAGGGGCTCTAGCATTACCATAGGTTCTCTAGCCTAGTTTATCCTATGGAACGCTAAAAAAAAACTGATTACTAACGTAATCGTGGTAGAAGACTGCGCTGTTCCTGAATTTTTCGAGCAAAAGATTAGGTTAAGAGGTGATTTTTCTCAAATGCTATACGTCTGGAATTAATAAAAAAATATCCGGCAGAAGGCTGACATTGAAGGGACGAAAAGTTCCAAGCGTTATTGGGCAGATATCGTACATATCTGCCCAATAGAATAAACATAATATTGATAACTTTGGCTGTACTCGTGACAATGGCAAAAGCCTGATGTTTATAGCGGGGCTGAAACGACATGGAACGTTCAAAAGTTAGCCATGAACGTTTTTTAGCCGAATGAGGAAGTTTTCAGCGTTATGTGGTTTTAGCTTAACATGGTTTATGTTGAAAGACTTCTAAGCATCCTCGCTTATTGTTGTCCTGTTGAAAAAACCTTTCCGGTAGGAAGGTGACATGTTCTTGAACCTTCTAGACAGGTTGCCTCCTTTCGCGGCTGCTGTGTTGCCACCGTTTCAAGTTGTTAGTGTATTTATTGGAAATAGTTTTCGGCAACTGATTTTCTGAAGCTTTTCAAGAATTTTTTTGTTCATTATTGATTATAATCTACATCAAAAAGCTCTTCCAGGCTGGCAGTAAAACTACTTACAGAGTTGTCTTATTATTACTGTTATCAGCGTCAACTCTTATTTAAGTCGTTGCGGGTAAGTCAACTTTGTTCTAGGAATAGGTTTGTTAGTCTGTGTTTACCCCCTAGGCATCTGTTAGGTTCACGGGCCGCACGGAGTCACGGCCCAACCGGGGAGGTGAACACCCTTATTTCCCTTCAGACTCCCCTCTTCTTCACCCTTTACTATCTCTCCTTTTCTCCCCTATCCTGATTTGCTTGACTTTTTATTTACC
>SDVV010033156.1:0-11333 GCA_016164225.1 Gammarus roeselii
ATACGAGCGACATGCATGTAGAACAAGGATTTAAAATTGCAAAAACGGTTAAATTTGCATTAATTGAAGACACGCTTACAAAGGCGCTGTGAAAAGCAATGTTTCCCAGCAGCAGAACCAAATTCGCTAACCTATCATTTTTCTCACTATACCAAGATATATTTTCAGCCGATATATCGAATTGACTTACAAGGTTTGTTCTGATTTAATAATGTGTAAATTATGTACATAGTAAGGATGAAACACACTGTATTGATATATATGACTGCAGTACTCGTGCACCGTAGCTGATTCGTAGTGATTCGTGTTAAGCATACTCTTTTCAAAGCATCCTCACAATTTTCCACACACACATATGACGTCGTCCGTTTTGCATTAGAATATCAGAAGATATTTAATGAACAATACTCACTAGTTTATATTTTTTAGAATAACAGTTGTAATTAGATCTTGCTCTTTAATAATGTTTAACATGCAAGTAATCTATTCAATTTTGATCTTGTCTTCATTTTGATAACCAACGAACATCAAAATGATCGTCCCAAATCAAAACAATGGATTCCAGCATCGGAAACTGCCTTAGGTTTTGGTGTGTATGTTTTCGTAAAGAGTTGCGAGGGTTTGCCCATGGCCTGGGATATGCCACGTCAGTTCTGTTCCCGCTGTACCAAACATCAATAGTCATATAACTCTACCTCGACGCATCATTGCTCGCTGAATGCTTATTATGACCTCTAATAACATCATTGGTGCGCTGCCCTCGTTCCCACTACCTCCCAGCTGATCTTCAATGACTAAAGCAATTAAAGCTGTTATTGGGAAACTTTCTAATTTTTTCCAACAATTGCAATTGAGGAAATGAACTGTTATCATTAGCATGATGGTTGAGATCCTCCTGTACTGTCAATAAAAGGAAAGATGGTAATTATGATTCCATTTTGTTTAGCAAATACGTGCACTGGAGAGACTTGTAAGTCTATTGTTTAACCTACATATTTGAATGTTGAAATTCAATGAAGTTCTAGAATTGTAAGAAGTAATTTATTTATGCTATTGCAGTTCAAATTACAAAAACCCATTCAAACACTGATTGAATTCTAGTTATTTCGTACGAATCGGTTCCCTAACAACGGCGTGAAGCAGTGAATGATAATGTTGAGCTTATAACAAGGTGTCTACAAGGTCATAAAATTATAAAAAATCATGGAAAGTAATATAATCACAAAGGTCATAAAAAAAGACATAAAAAGTAATAAAATCGAGGAGAAGGTGATAAAATATAGATTTCCTTCCCCCTGGCTATGCCTGCTACAGCAGTTGAAGAGTAACTAATATGGCAGCTGTTAATAGGGTGTCTAGCTTTTATGCCTTTTGAAGCCGATTACAATAATTTCGATAGATATTCGGTGGAGGCATTTTTGGGGGGACTAGGCCCTGCTTCTAAATCATATCAATATTAAAATACCTTTAGATGTTTATTAAACTATATTTACACAGATCGTGAAAAAATCATGAATTATGCTCAAGAAAAGTCATAATATCTGATCTTAAGATCCTGTATAAGCTTGTGGGTCCCTGAATGTGTATAGGTACACTTGCTGCGTTACAGTCTAAACCAGGATCATTTGAAAAAAGCATTATTTTTCTCCACATCATTAAAACTGTTTTCTATGTCATTGCTGCGTGAAAGGATATAA
Organism: Gammarus roeselii; assembly: GCA_016164225.1. Classification (NCBI taxonomy): domain Eukaryota; kingdom Metazoa; phylum Arthropoda; class Malacostraca; order Amphipoda; family Gammaridae; genus Gammarus; species Gammarus roeselii. Next base: position 1,698 of record SDVV010033156.1, read on the forward strand.
GATAAAATCTTCAAATGCAAGCGTTGCTTCCCAGTGTCGGCAAGCTCAAGCGCTTGGAGCGCAAGACGATTCAAGATCACGGCTTGCCGAAGATAAGCAAATGAAAGGATCGCATTTTTTGCGCGGAAGCTCGTCTACAAAAAGGGAGTTTCAAAGGCAAATATAGATAGCAATTATTTACAGTTTTTTTCAATTAACTCTGCAGTAGCCGCGAGAAGGATACAGTTATCACAGTTGCTTCGTGGGACACAGGTACCAGACAATGAAACCACTTGACAATAGAGGCTGCGAAGTGGAGAGCCTGCGCGCATCATCCTTCCTGGAAACCACGGGCGAGAGGAGCGGAGGAATACTTTGGCGGGCGGCGTCTGCCAACCGCCGCAAAAAGACACCGTGCGCTTGATAAACTAGCGCCGTGACGACGGCAACTAAAATACGGGCTAATGAGGCCAAAGAACGGGTGGCTCTGTGGTGCATGGATCAGCTTAGGTGGGCGCAAGACATAGATTGGGGGCTGTGGTTAACAGAAGAGGGTTGAACCAAGCAGGAATCAGAGCATCAGGCAGTAAGCGTTAACCAACCAAAACATTTTTTTTAACATGTGTGGTGACGACTCGCAAACACCTCGGCTAGGGCCTCCCTTGCCAGATGGTGTGATCAATGAACGCAATCATTTATGACAGTGTTTTTCATTCCCATTTCATGATGTTTCTGCGCATACACCATTGGTATTTATGAGTACTACTTATTTGTATAACATGTAGCTGCTGCTAATATTTACGGTCATAGTTATTATGGCCATTCATTAATAATGATAACAATTTTAATTATTAGTATTCCTGATACTATTATTATAACTATAATTTTTATTATTATCATTACTATTATCATTGAAATTTTATGATGATAGTTATTATTATATTATATATCAAAATACCAAGAAGAAAATAAATTAGGTACAAGCAAAACAAGTTGGGAGATCAAACATTACTGGCTATCCAAGCAAAATATAGACAATAAACGCCTTATTCGACCCAAATTCATGATAAACACACCCTAAAAGCACGCAATAGTTCATATAAATATTGTTCATACAGCCAATACTAAGCATCCAGCATAGCAATAGAAAAAACAAGCCGAGTTCCATAAAGCGGACCTCGACCGCCACCAATTCCACGATGACGAACATAGACAAAAACGTGAAGCTCTGCGTAAATGGGGTTCTTTAGATTTAGCAATACAACACGGGACCCGACGCATCATTGTCAAAGTCGAAGCACTTTGGAGCCCGCTGTTGTATAAATGTGGGAACAGAAAGACCTGAAAAATAATAGTTCAAAGCATGATTTTGATGTAAACAAAATTAAAAGCCAACGGGATATTTCATTAAGGTTATCAAACGTCGCAATTCGAACTCGATATGGAGCTCTGCGTGAGGTGTACCTCTCTCATGGGAGTCACAGAACATCAACCAACATCAATAAATAATCTTAGAAAATTGTAAAAGTATTCATAGTTCTCCGCAAATATCGTTACGTTCTCATTGTGACTAAAATGTCGGTCACGTCGCATGCAGTCATTCATTGTTTTGAAAAAAATGTATTGATCCTCCACCTATGAATAACGCTACAGACAGAAACGGATGGTGGTGGGTGCTTACGACAGGGGTGAGGTGAGAGAGCTGAACAATCAAAATTCTATATTGCATATCTCCCAAACCGGCCCAGTGCTACTAAGATAGTATTACAACTACAGATGTTTAGATAAGCGACATTTTTCTTTAATATGAAGAAGTATAATTATGATATAATGTATTTGATATTTCATATTTGAAAATTGCTGACAATTAAAATTTTATACTTCTTGCTTTAACCATGTTGAGATTTTACCCAACGAGCCTACCACTTTGAAGATACAGCCTATGGCCATCAATGACAGTATCGTCACTGGGGGCTTGTGTTGCCCTTGCCTTCCTGGAACCCATTTCCGGTCACGAAGTCTCAGAATGCGTGTCTCTAAAACTATAAAGAAGTGTTATAATTTCATTAACGCTGAATGATTTCTGAGATGATTGCCAAAATGAACTCTTAACTTTGCAGTCAACATTCAATGTCATTCGTAACGACTTCAAACAGGATGGTGTGACACATTGTTAGGTAACATGCTCTCAACCCCTCAATTGTAGCTTATCATGGGCCGTCACCGGCCTCAGACAATAAAACATTCTTTGGATATTTTTCTGAGTAAGAACAGAAACTTGTTTTCAGGAACAGGTACCCCTCCATTCCCGTAAAGAGTCCACCACTAACTAAGTTACCTGCATCACGAAGTTAGGTAAGTCAAATCACGTCAGTCCTGCGCACTGGGATTTCATAATAAATCAGTAAGGTGAAACGAGTCTATTAAAGCTTATGGAAGGAAATGCTGCCGAGCCATGAATGTGCATGTGAGCCACACAGGAAAGGAAGAAGCTCCCACGTAGCCTTGAACATGAGTGAGGCCTCTATGGGACGCTCGCGGGAAGCCCGTCTGGCCTTGGCGCTTGTCGTGTTAGACTGCGTCTTGCAGGGGGTGGCAAATGCGTCGGTGACCGAAACAACATTTTGTATCTATTGATGAATATTATAGTTGACTTCGTCACGGTTCATGATGCAATACGGAACAGATAAATTACCATAGGGCTGCTCATCAGAAAGAAACCATCTCTAAAGATTACTAATACCTGTATCACATTTGACAGCACAATGGTAGAGATGTTGCCCCAACTAATATTCTGGTTGAAGCTGTCTTCAGACAGAAATTGTTCAAAACCTTACTGTTGTTATTACTTAGAGCGGCCGTATAGAAATCTAACCTTACTAACACAATCAGAAGCGTTTATGAAAATCCCCCTTTCATCTTCCCGTGCTACTTAACTGCTCCGACTCGGATATCTCACTCAATCCCTTTGCTGGTCAATTATTGCTTAGCCCAATCATAAGGTATATCCTTGGCATGGCATTGTTCTAGGAACAGTCCTGTCCTCGACCTTAACCGAACTCTTAGGAGACGTGCTTGATGCTCCGCCTTCTTGAGGGTGAGGGGGCGAGGACGCAAGGTCAAGTGATGTCTACTTATGTGACGTCAGCATCGTATGCGATACAGAGTAGGTAGATCTTATATTTATATTTGGCATCTTGTTGCAGAAAAGTCTCATTCGATCATAGTTGGGTTGGGTTGGGAAGAAACAATCATTTGCTTGGTTCATGCGGTAAGAAGGTATACCAACATGCACCGCCAAGGTCGGTTGCCGAAAAAAATAAGTTCAGCTAGACAGCCTGAGAAATTAAGGAGCGGAGCAACAAGCCAAGAGAAGATTTGGCACAAAGGCAACTTCTTTCACCCATCTCAAACACCTCTGGCTTGGATCTGGCCCGTTTCCCTGCAGTCAAACACTCTTTAAATCTGTAATGACTATGCAGGTCCCCAGAGGCGCCACCTCAGGAGAGCAGCCGTCGTTACTGTGCAATCTTGATACAGGCTCAAAATAGTTTTTCCCTTTTTTAGAAGATAATTTGGACAAAGTAATTTGGAAAATAATCTAGATACAGTACTTTGTCCATCTCTGCCTGTGATTAGCCCGACATCCTGCGCTGTTGGTTTAGCAGCTTGGTCACAGCTGCGGCCTGCATGAAATAAAATGTTTAGAGACTCCTCGAAAGGAAGGGTCTGATTTCGGAAGATAAATGGGGTAGTTCGTGCCTGGACAGTGAAAAATTACCACATCTCTTTCCCTGTAATTTTGTTCGATTTGAGGTGGCTAAGTTCTTTTTCACTAAGCTCTCTTTGAACACAAAATCCAACTGGAAATGTGAACTCACTCCCGAGCATTCAATGGATATATTCTCTTGTTAGCGAGAATTGCACTTTGTTTTCTTATACGATACTACAACTCTTTCAATTGCTCTCGGTTTTATTACTAGACTCTCTTCGAACTAAGCATCTTCTGCAGCTGAGGAACCATAGTACTCACTTCGTGATACCAAGAGGAATTAGATTATTCTTTTGGGCCCTCATTATTCCCCATTGTACTCCCGTACCTATATTTAGCTAGTAGACAACGTTTTTATCCTAATCCAAGATGTAAGTCTTACTATCTATTTGAGCTGACGTTTAAACAAAACTTGTCAAATTGTTAGGGATGTATTTTCTGGAAGTATCAGCTTGATCTTCCATTATAGAGGAGGAGGGGACAAACACACCACCATCTTTGACGATACCCGAGTTGACTCTGCTCGTTCCTCATGGTGATAACCGTTTAAACGACGGCCACGGACAACCATGGCACCTGCTGGTAGAAGTGTGCGTTTCCCCTCCGTTTCATTGTCTAAGTACGGTTCACCAACATCAATTCATTTCTAACCTCGACTACTGAACGGAACTAATCATTATCTTGCTATACCATGATGCTTGTTTCAGCGCTATGTCACTCACTTAGACTATTTAACCTTCACAAAAGGAAGACATTTCACATTATACACGATAGTAGGAAAGACAATCCAGGCATTAGATGCGGCAGCAGTTCCCGGCATGGAAGAATGGGAGGACCTAGTCCTTCTCACAATCAACTGTACCCTAGATAGTGATGTTCCCACCACGTTCACGACTGAACAGCTTAAATCCATAAGTACATTTATACAAAATGATGTCTCCTTGTGAATGGGCAAGGCTGGATATATTTTCTCCAACATACACACATAAAACAAGATTAACGGCAGAATATGATTTTAGTTTTCTTGTCTTAATTTCTATGCGTTTTTGGGCTTCAAAGAGGCAAGCTTCTTATCTCCTCTTCTGGATGTTATTCTTCCACTATCAGGAACTAACCCTTACCCAATTATGACTCTACCATTACCCATCAGTTACGTGGCACGATTCCAGTATAATCCTCTCTTGATAATGACTTATTGTGCGCACGATTTCAGTTAATCGTCTATGTAATTAAGACACTTTACGATATTGAGATGATAAATAGGAAGTGACACACCTGCTTATACAAGCAATAGAATCGTAAGACATTTTCCGCTGATGTCATTTTTTCATCAAGTAATTTTGTACCGTTTTATGGCATGTGCACGAAACGAACAACTTGGAATGCTTGCTGTTCTTCCGGATTCCACAGAATCAATTTAATCCTTTGTTCGCAAGTTGAAAACAATCTTCCGGATTGCACAGAATCCCGTGTTTTAAGGTTTAATTTGCACAAGCAGCTGCCGAGATCAAAGATGCGTTTTGGTAACTAGATCTCCAGATGTGCTCTGTCTTGACACGTATCAATTAGAATTTGCTTATAAATGTCAACTGTAGTGGCATATTTTCCCATCTGTATAAACGGCTACGTGATGCAGAAATTGTTCAATTAGGCGGTTTGTTTAATAAAGAAGTAGTTACCTCACATTATGCTTTACATGAAACATTACGAAAAATATAAAACATTTAATAGATTTCGTTTCATTTCATCAGTGTGAACCTATGAAGGCCGAGAAGCGATTCCACTTGTTATAAGTCACAGCTACCTCAAATGTTCATAAGTGGTACCGCAATTAAGTACTATTTCAATAAAAACTTTACATTGTTTGAAACAAACCAATTCCAAAAACCTTCTCCAAATATAATGGGCACGATGGTGCCGGATGTTCTTCAAATATAGTGGGCACGATGGTGCCGGATGTACTCCAAATATAGTGGGCACGATGGTGCCGAACGTAATGTTATCATTTGGCTACATTTATTTTTACTATAGTCCTCCCTTTGTTGAGCATTTTATTTATACATAATCAAGCGGTCAGTGTTTTCTGCAGCAGATGCATTTTTATAAGTATCTCCTTTTGTTCTTCTGCCCTTTTTCGTGGCCGTCCTTTGTCTCTCTGCACCCAGCTTGCAGGCCATGTTCTACGCCGCCGCTGCAGCACAAAACAGCACGCGCGGCCCAAAGGCCATGGGAGATTATCGTTTGACCTTGAAGAAGGGGGGCCGTGTTGAGAAAAGTCTTGTACTTGAATTAATTTTTGAGATATTTTATACGGAACTTCCTTCCGTGAAATTGGTCAAAGTAAAGTAAAATGTATTTGGTTAAAGTATCTTTCCAACACTGGATGAGAGGCAGTTTGACCCCCGGGAGGAGGTTTTGTTACCCGCTTTGCAATTTTCATAAAATTCAGTTTAGTTTTTCTGGTGCATTGCCTGAAATATTGTGTGGTAGTCTAAAGGTTGTTTAATCGCAAAAGAAAGATTAATTGAAGTGTCTAAGTCACGAATTTCTGAGCCTTTGTTTCAAAAGACTCGAAAATCACTCATCCTAGTGAAAAAATTATTGAGTGCTTCCATAACAATTAATGGACATCATATAACAAGAATGATATGTATAATATCTCTCCAGCTTTTATATCTGAACACATGCAGTAGCGTAACATTGTGAACGATCTATTTTGGACACGAAGGCATGTGTTAGGGATTCCGTGAATCCTTGTTTCTGATGCTGCTCTAAAAATTGATATAAATTAGTGGATCGTTCCTTGTTAGGCAGTCAAACAGAGTGGTTTGCCACATGAGGTGTCCACACTCACTCTTCCTGCATAGCATGTCGATAAACTCTCTCAGATACGTAACAGTTATAACAGGCACTTCCTGCATAGCATGTAGATAAACTCTCTCAGATACGTAACAGTTATAACAGGCACTCTTCCTGCATAGCATGTAGATAAACTCTCTCAGATACGTAACAGTTGGAACAGGCACTCTTCCTGCATAGCATGTCGATAAACTCTCTCAGATACGTAACAGTTGGAACAGTTGGCATAGGATGTTATTCTTCATATTTCACGCACAGCAAAGTGATGTCGGTTCAGAATACCTAGTAATAATGAGGAATAGCCCTCCAAAAGGCTCCTTGCAAAGTACAAGGTCACACACCAATGGGTGTTGTTAGATCTGAGTTGCGTTTTCAGAGTTAGGAAAGGAGTTTGCCGCTGTCGTCTGCACGCCGCATGGAGAGGAACGAAGATACGTCACGGTCAGCGGTAACGACAACTTGCCTTCGTTCAACTAGCAAGCATCTGTCCCTAGAAGAGAGGGCCACTAACAAACATCACAACTGCTAATTGTGGTGGGCTGGAGACCTTCCACATTATCTTTCCTGACTGTTAATGCATGTACAACTTATTTCTCTGCACCGTCTGGACAGATTTATTGAAAAGAATGTAAAGGATGCAATACTTATCTTTCTAATTTTGTTGTTATTCGATCAAAGCACTTCCAAGCTCATTATCGAATCCGAATGCGTTGTAATCGTACTAGCTAAAGAGGAAAACAACCTACTATCCTGGTTTGACTTCCAATTTTTGTATAGCACACTATCCTTGGTTTGCATGATACAAATCATAAGACTTGCATTCCAAGAAAGTTCTTGGTCGCACTTTATTTCCAGATCGCTGCCCAAACGAAAGGTCAGAAAGATACGGGTGTCGTTTTTTCCCTCGATCTCATAAAAACGGCTGCGCGAAGGAAGAAAGTACTCCCTCCTGGGGCTAGACAACTTTTTATGGGTATCTTAGACAGCGCAACAAAGATTTAAAGAAGAGATAATATGAGGCTCATCTTCTTTTAAATATAAACAATATTGATCAGAATCCAATATGCGGCTAACCATTTGTGAATTGATGTGGTGAAAATCCTAATTAGTGAACCATAACAGTGAGTACTGTACTATGGCATGACCTCTGTATAGGAATGACCAACTTTCCACTTTTTATGCAAAAAAATCATTGTAATGTTTTCACGCAGGTTCATTAACTGGAAGTATGTTCTCGTACACTGATTAATCAACGTCAGATTGGGTAACCATTGGGTTCGTATACGCACGTGCATTTGTATTGCACTTGTTAGGGCAATACAAATGCACCAAAGGGCCCCTGTCAGTCACTCTGTATGTATCGTACGCTCGACAGTGCCATCTGCGGCTCAGGTAGTGGGCCGCGTTGAAGAACAATGAAGAAAAAACAGTCACTGAGGAATTCAGTAAGAGTCCTTAAAAGTCGCGTAGAATCCTTTTGCGTAGATCAGATGGCAGTAAATGATTCCACTAATGCAGAGCAGCCTCAGGGTAGAGTGTGAGCAGAGCTGCATGTTACCCACCTCCGTACGTGGGGAAAATACCGATTATTTGACTTTTGACACTATCCTCCTTTTCAGTAGTTTCAAGTTTTCTCTCTACTGGCCCTGTAAAGTATGTATCTCCTCTCTACAGTCCCTGTAAAGTATATATGTACATGAAAAATCTCTGTGTGTGATCGTGATCGTTTTTGTTCATATCTCAGAACAAATTCCATCCACTGCTTGCAATATCTATAGTCTTCAGATAAGAACCATTACTTGATGTATTATATCCTCACCCACTTTGCATCGCCGACTTTCAAGAAGTCAATAAGACCGTCTAACGAAAGACGGCTTCTAACTGCAATAATTTTTAAATGAAGGATTGTTGCTTAGCTCCAACAAGAGTTTATCAATTATGTTGGATGTGAATAAAATAATAATTATCATAACGTTTCTACAGTGAGGGCCTGCCTCACATAACAGTTCCTACTGCTCTCACCGTCATCAGGAATTGAATATATATTTTACCGTGTTTGGTGGTAGTCAGTTCTTTTCAACACTGCCAGTCATTGTCATTCATGTTGGATACATAATGCACACTATACCCATGATGTCTTTTTAATTCATACCTACTAGGATGAATATTCTTACCCGACTGGCGAGCATGTTCACGTAGTTGAAAATATTTATATCAGTGTAAGTTGGGCCTCAGCAAACAATGCGCAGTACACGTGCAGCTGCACAACAGCTGTTTACTGTTGCAGTGAATGTACGTCATGCGACCAGGTGAGAGGAGGGGAGGGGGTGCACAGCAGTTCCTACTATAGGCAGGGCCGGAGTGAAGGGGATAGAAGGTACTACTACAGTACTACACGGCAGTGCTGTTTGAGGGGACTCAGCTGGACCACTGTAAGGCTGCTACATAGCTGGACTGCTGTGTATCTGCTACATAGCTGGATTGTTGTGTGGCTGCTACACAGCAAGCCTGCCGTGTGTCTGCAATGCAGCTGGACTGCTGTGTGGGTGCTACACAGCTGTACTGCAGTGTAGCAACTACACAGCTGGACTGCCGTGTGGCTGCTACACAGCTGGACTGCTGTGTAGCAACTACACAGCTGGACTGTTGTGTGGCTTCTACACAGCAAGGCTGTTGTGTGGCTACTACACAGCTTGGCTGCTGATGGCTACTAAACAGCTGGATTCCTGTATAATTACTTCTCTGTTTGATTGCTGTGTGACTACTACACAGCTGGGGCTGTTTTGTGGCTACTACAGAGTTGTGCACTTTGTGGCAGACCCGCAACACAGCTGGTGCTGTTGTGGGGCTACTGCAGAGTTGTGCACTTTGTGGCAGACCCGCAAATTAGCTGGGGCTGTTGTGGGGCTACTACAGAGTTGTGCACTTTGTGGCAGACCCGCAACACAGCTGGGGCTGTTGGGTGGCTACTACAGAGTTGTGCACTTCGTGGCAGACCCGCAACACAGCTGGGGCTGTTGGGTGGC
>SDVV010033157.1:0-11332 GCA_016164225.1 Gammarus roeselii
CTGGACCTACATCTAGCCTAGCACTAACCTAGCTAGGAGATGCATCAAGTGCAACCTATCTAGACCTACATCTAGCCTAGCACTAACCTAGCTAGGAGATGCATCAAGTGCAACCTATCTAGACCTACATCTAGCCTAGCACTAACCTAGCTAGGAGATGCATCAAGTGCAACCTACGTCGACCTCCATCCATCCTAACCCTAACTTGACTCGAGGATGCTATAAAGGCAACCTTACCAGAATGAGCATCTGTTCTGAAACTAACCTTACTCGCAGATGCTTCAAAGACAATCAGCCTGGACCTACATTTATCCTACCACTAACTTAACTCGAAGATGCTTCAAGGACTAAGATATAGATCCATCCTAACACTAACCTATCTCGGAGATGCTTTAAGAGCAGCATACCTAGAACTACATCCATCTTAACACTAACCAAACAAGACGTGGTATAATTCAAAATTGTATGCAAAAGCATTATAGCATCACAGAAACACTATAACATACATAATATCATACATAATGAATATAATATGGAATAGTTCTACAAGACTGTATTAATATCAAGAAGATAAAAATAGAATTTGAGTATGGATTTAACAGTAAAAACCTTATTTGAAGATTAGATTGCGTTTGCCAAGAGTTCTATAATTTGACCCCATCATGGATAATGGACAACGGAGACTAATTAGGCCTTCTTATGATTTACGACTATTGCTGTCTTAATTGAGTGCAAAAGCACATCAGACTGCTGCACATGTTCGAGGGAATGCCTATCAATGTCAATATGAATGGCTTTATACAAATTTATCAATATTTGGATTCTTTAAAGGTCCTACATTTGAGGTACAATCGGTTACAAATATAGAGACCTTATTTTGAATTTTGCGTTTATTAAAACTTCGTTTAAGTCAAATTGTGTGTAGTTAAGTGAGTTTTTATGGTTATATGTTTACAGCCAAACGTCTGGAGGAAATGCAAACGTGAAAATTCATAACATAAATCATACAATCTCGGTGCAGAAATGTCGTAAACAAAACGCAAAATGAAAAATAAGGTCTCTATCTTTGTAACCGATTGCACATTCATGGATTGAAAAAAATATGTGTTCTGTATTGAGGTTATTTATGAGCTTTGCATTATTTATATTGCATGACTTAAATGTTATTTATTACTTTTTCATGACTTGCAAACCATTTGTTCATTCCACAGTAGCTAAAGAGTTCAACTGGGGAAAAACAAATAATTCTGAGAACTTGTGTCAGAAAAAGTTCATTTATACATGACACCAATTGATTTGTTTAGTTTAGTTGGGATATAAAGGTCCTGACATTTGAATGGAAGCTGACGGGCGAGACGCAGGCCGAGACACCTAATGTAATTCACTTAACCAATTTATGCGATTCTCATTTTAAACAAAGGAATATCAATGTTAAGCTTGTCCGAGGATGTAATCCATTGATTTCTTTATCAAAATTCATGCAAATTGTATTTGTGTCAATCCAACAATTGAAAGGCACTAATTCATTGTTATTTTTATGTCGATTTCCATATGCGTTCCTGAAAAAGAGGCTGACGTGGTACCATAATTAAGAAATTAGACGAGGCTAACAAAGTATCATCATTGGGAAAATAAGATGCGGCTGACGAGGAACCATCATTTTCAAATAAGATGAGGCTGACTAGGCACCATCATTGGAAAAATAAGATGTGGCTGACGAGGTACCATCATTGGCAAATAAGATGAGGCTGACTAGGCACCATCATTGGGAAAATAAGATGCGGCTGACGAGGTACCATCATTGTCAAATAAGATGAGTCTGACAAGGTACCATCATTGAGAAAATAAGATGCGGCTGACGAGATACTATCATTGGCAAATAAGATGAAGCTGGCTAGGCACCTTCATTGGGAAAATAAGATAAGGCTGACACGGTACCATCATTGTCAAATGCGATGAGGCTGACAAGGTACCATCATTGGAAAATAAGATGATACGGACAAGGTACCATCATAGGGAAAATAAGATAAGGCTGACAAGGCACCATCATTAGGAAAATACGATTAGGCTGAGAAGGTACAATCATTGGCAAATAAGATGAGGCAGACAAGGTACCAACATTGGGATAATAAGATAAGGCTGACAAGGTACCATCATTGGCAAATACTATGAGGCTGACAAGGTAGCATCATTGGAAAATAAGATGAGACTGACAAGGTACTATCATAGGGAAAATAAGATAAGGCTGACATGGTACCATCATTTGAAAAATAAGATAAGGCTGACAAGGTACCATCATTGGGAAAATAAGATGCGGCTGACGAGGTACCATCATTGGCAAATAAGATGAGGCTGACTAGGCACCGTCATTGGGAAAATAAGATAAGGCTGGCAAGGTACCATCATTGGCAAATACGATGAGGCTGACAAGGTACCATCATTGGCAAATAAGATGAGGCAGACAAGGTACCAACATTGGGAAAACAAGATAAGGCTGACAAGGTACCATCATTAGGAAAATAAGATAAGGCTGACAAGTTATCATAATAGGCAAATAAGAGGAGGCTGAAACAGTGTCATCATTGGCAAATAAGATTAGGCTGACAAGGTGCCATCATTTTCCAATAAGATGAGGCCGCCAAGGTACCATCATTTTCGAATAAGATGAGGCTGCCAAGGTACCATCATTTTCAAATGAGATGAGGCTGCCAAGGTACCATCATTGGTAAATGAGATGAGGCTGCCAAGGTACCATCATTGGCAAATGAGTTGAGGCTGCCAAGGTACCATCATTTTCGAATAAGATGAGGCTGCCAAGGTACCATCATTGGCAAATGAGATGAGGCTGCCAAGGTACCATCATTGGTCAATGAGATGAGGCTGCCAAGGTACCATCATTGGCAAATGAGATGAGCCTAGCAAGATACCAACATTGGCAAAAAGATGAGGCTGACAAGGTACCACTATTGGCAAATTAGATGAGATTGACAAGGTACCATCACTTGGCAGATAAGTTGGGGCTAGCAAGAAACCAACATCGACAAAATGATGAGGCTGACAAGGAACCATCTGAGGCAAATAAAGATGCACTAGAATAGTTAAGAGGAATTTGCACGATCCTATTATTATCAAATCATTATTTTTCCATCGTCGAACAATTGGTTTTCAATTCTCAGATACAGTATTATCAAATAAACTATTTGAATTTGATATAAACTAAAATTAATTATAATTCTTTTGCAGTTTATCTCTATTGGGCGACCGGTTCGTGTTATATGTAGCAAAATATAATAATAATAATAATAATAATAATAATAAAAATAAAAAAATAGTATCAACAACTTTATTAATAACAAACATGGGCATAGTATTACAATTGAGACATCTTATTTAAGGGTTACAGTGAGAACAAAATTATAAAATTACCTCACGCAATTCAAAAGTAAGTTAAGGCATACACCTTCAACCTACCTTAGTGTACAGCAACTCTCCCCATCCCCTTAACAATGACGAAGCAGCGAGCATGACGAAGCAGCGAGCGCATCACCAGAGCAGATTGCTATGAGGATTTTATTTGAGGAGCTCATAACTCGAGCCATAAGACTGTGTGCCACTTTACGGAACAGTACCTTGATATGATCTGACTGGTTTTCAGCAAAAACCCTGCTCGCTGACGTCGAGCGAGGGACCTGCATCAGCCGTCTAAATGTGTCATTATATCTCACCGTCAATTTCCTCACGCTCTATTGGAAGTATTTCCTCCACAGTGCATTACAATAAATTGGGTAACAATATTATTTGAAGATCTGTATTTTGGCATCCCTTGGTGCAAACGAGAATTTTCGTAAAACCATGTTACCAACTGCATTTTGCCGCCTTGTTTGCTTTGCAACATCCTTGTCATCAATGCAATCTGCTATGATAATGTGCCCTAGATATTGAAATTTATTCACATAATCCAGTGCAACACCACCTAGTTTTATCGCAATCGATAGTAGTAACTAGGATCCTCCGGTCTAACTAGCATACATACAGTTTTGCAGTGTTATGTACAATATCATGAGGTTCAGCAAAATTATTACAGAAATCAAGAAGCTTTTGCAATGCTGAGAGAGTCGGTGCTAACAACACCATACCATCTGCATAACTAAGATTGTTAACACAGCAGTTGGCGACATGACACCCTTGGTTTTATCTACTTAGAAGATAATTCAACTCATCAGTGTACACGTTATACAACAGTGGCGATAGCTGACCTCCCTGCCTAATTCCGGTTTTACATGTGTTAAGTGGCCAATTTCGAACTATCCCATCGCACTAAGAGTTCCTGTTTCCTGTACCAAAATACAAGCAAGTGCACACTATGAATAGGGGCCCCTCTCTCAATTAACTTTCTGAACAAAGTCCAATGATTTACTCTATCAAAAGTTTTCTTTGCGTCTAAAAAACACAGAAAAGTGGGCGAGTCTCTACTCCTGTAATACTCAACAGTTTGTTTCAATGCGAATATCGCCATTTCAGTTCCATGGTCTTTTTTTTAATCCAAACTGACTGTTTGCGGTAGACAGAAATGTTTGCAATCATGCAAGAATAACCTGTTCAAGAACCTAGGAAATAGAGGTGGCAATAGCAATGGGCGATAAATATTCATATCAGAAGGGTCCTTTGTTTTACATTTTAGAAGAGGAATCACAGAAACATGCATTATCTCTCTTGGTAGCTCCTTGACATGAAGGCAGCCAGAAAGGAAAATAGCAAACACAAAAACCAACACAGTATGCTCAAGTAATTTAATGCATTTGTTAGACCGCATCTCGAGTATGCCGTTCAATTCTGGTCTCCATTCCTTAGAAAAGACGTTATTAAACTTGAGATGGTTCAACGTAGAGCTATCAAAGTCATCCCCTCACTGCGAAATAAATCGTACGAAGACGGGCTTTGTGAACTCAATCTTTATTCGCTAGAGAAACGTCGAGTCAGAGGCGACATGATAGAAGTGTGGAAGATTATGAAGGGTAAGGGAAACGTCGACCGAGCGAGCCTTTTCACTCTAGATACAAACGGAGTGACTAGGAACAATAGATACAAAATCGTTGGAAAACGTTTCTCACTCAACATCACGCGCAATTTCTTCACGTACAGAGTTGTCGAAGAATGGAACAAATTTCCAGCGGAGGTTTTAAACAACAATACAATCGAAACGTTTAATACGCGGCTCGATAAGTTCTACATAAATCGCCGATAAAAAGCTAAACCTTCCTGTTATTATAAATAAACAAAAATTGCCCACGAAGCTCTCATAGACGTTCTTCTTCAGAACTAAACCTCTTGCTATCAAAAGGCAACCTAGTTTGGGCCAATAGGCCTCTTAGACGTTCTTCCCCAGAACTAACCCTTGTGCAATCAAAAGGCAACTTAGTTTGGGCCAATAGCCCTGTTGCTGTCTTCCTACACTTGTAAACACTTGTGAGCACTACAGTCAGTCTGTGGGGAGCATTCTTATACATTTCACCCGGTATGTCATCATTTCCCAAGGCATTGTTATTTTGAGGCCCTTGGCAATGCTCCTAACCTCTGCCACAGATACAATTTTTTCGAGGGCGTTTTGCACCCAACCCCTATTCTCTACGATGCCAACAGAATTCGCTGCAATGTTTGCCTCCCCAGTTACGCCTGCAACCACGAGCGGAAGTGCTTCCTTTTTAGGATTAAGTGACCGAATTTTCTTCCAAAAATCTTTACATTTACCTCCTCGTTATTTTACTAGGAGAGCCCGTGCACGTAGCTGTCGCTCGTTCTCTCTCAAGAACGCGAGTTCTCTACGAAATCATGACTTTGCTATCTATCCTCATTGCTACCTCAAACTGACCTCCCCAAGGCCTTCCAGCAATATTCCAATTAAATACGGCGTACCTTACAGCATAATTCAGTTCTTGTGCTCGTTCATTTCAACCTGAAACATTATATTTGCTCGGTTTTCTGGTACCGAAAACACGCCGCCCTGCAATTAATATACACTGCCTCGTACAGCCATACAGATCATTCAATCTTACGTTATAAACTCAAAGTAGCCTATCAGGAATATTCGCACGAAGAGCATCAAGCTCAGCATAGAATCTGTCCAGGAGTCCCCTATTCTCAAAATTCTAGTCAATCGTCTTAACCTCGAGTACGTGTCAGGTGGCAGCAATCGTCTTAACCTCATGTACGTGTCAGGTGGCAGCAGCCTTGTGTCCTGAAATGCAACATTATGCTCAGCAAATAGCTCTTCAATCTCAATAAATCTATGTGTCTGAGGGGAGGCATTAAAATCTCCTAGAATACACACTTGTTGCTCTTCTCTACTCTAAAATGTACAGTATATCATCAATGATTGTACGGACACACGTCCATTTCTTTTATAAAGATTAACAAGTGAGACCTTGAGGGACGCCATGACCAATATTGTAAAGCTTTGATTTAAAGTCATTCATTATAGTGTATTGTTATCTATTAAAACGACACGATCGAGACCAATCAAACGTCAATCCCCGTACTCCACAGAAGCGTAACCTGGATTGTAAAATAGTAGTAGGATTGACGCTATCGGATGCCTTTCAAAAGTCTATAAACATGAAGATTACAATTTGATCTAAATCCAAATATTTATACATAAAAATCATTTGGTCCAATATTGCTAGCACTGTCGACCCCAAATTTACTACGATAAAGAATGACACATTTCTGTCTAAATAATGAAATGGTTGTTGTGGAGAAGTTAGAGGATAGAGTAGACTCACGTGTTCTGAGATGGTGAGGATGGATTATGGGAGATGGGGGAAATGGGTGAGGAATGCGGCAGTGAGTTGTCGTAGGCCTGGAGTTAGACCGACCTTTGAGTGGATGGATGACGTGATACAGGCTTTAGGAAGGAGAGACATAAGTGCCGAGGTAGCAAATGAGCGTGCAAAGTATAGGCCAGTAGAGAACGGTTGTGAATGGATGAGTTTTGACCCCGCCCTGATGTGCTTGCCCGCCCTTGCCGTCGCGTTAAGAAACGGAATAGACGGAGGTTAGGGAGAGCCCGGATACTCTGACGTAGCGGAGGTAAACCAGTTCCTCTGTCGGGCCCTGCTGCTGACACTGATCTCGGACCTCACTCTTGTCCCCAAGTGTGCGTGACAGGGTTTCCTGGCCGGACCATTCTAGCTCCAAAAGGCTAAGTTTGTGTGGACAAAGGTGTATGTGAGGAGTGTGATTTGCGCCCTGCTATCCTCCTCCCCCCTCTGGGGGAATAGGCCTAGTGTCTCTGTCTGAATGTGTGCTATTTTTTAAATAATATACTTAGCATAGGATATATTGCGATGTGTCTACAATATCAAATATTCTTTACTTCACAATTTTTGGAATGGGGATGACTCTCGGGATATTAAGAGATTAAGGAAAAACACCGGATTCGAATGATCTATTTCTTGCTAGCGCTAAAACATGGGACACATAATACACATACATTTTAAATAGTTTTAATAGGTACCGAGTATATATCACATTTCTTGTTCCTGAGAGATATAAAAGAATTACCTACACATTGCAATGTTACAGCTTTAAGAAATAACGAATCCGAGTAATCATTTGCATGTAATGGAATGGACTAAAGGGGCTAGAGTTACAAGATTCTGCAATTGTCTTATCAATATTAACATAAAACTTGTTAAATACGTGATAAATGTCTCCATTCATTTCGTATTTTGTGTTATTGTTCACAATAGTTTTAATAATGTATTGCTTTTCATTCGAGCCTGATGGGCTCCTTTTTATTCGAGCCTGATGGGCTCCTTTTATTCGAGCCTGACGGGCGGATCATCAAAAGCAAATATGAACTTTAATGCAGCACCAAAATATGAACTTGTATTTTTCAAAACATATAATTTGATTAGTAAAATAATTTCGAAATTTTGTACGAAGATTTTCGAGGATTTCATTTAGCATGTGTTATAAATATTACGCTTCTCTTTTCATAGAGTTCGAAAAAAAATGTTCTCCATGGTTTCTACTCATATTTTTTAACGAAATTTCCATTTTATAGGACAGCAAATATTGTAAGTTGAGTATAGTATATCAGAGAAGTCTTTAAAAGCAGCGTCAGGGTTACTATTATCCAAAATGCTGAAAAAATTATGACTACTTAAAATTGCATGCTTTCAGAGACTCGTCATTAATATTGCGGTATTATCTAGTCTATTTTTGAGATGGTCAACAAGATCAACATTAAAAAAACAGACATGTGATAAGAAATGTCTGACAGTATTTTCCCAGAGAGGAACTCGTAGGGAGACGTTGTGAATATGTTCTCAATTAGTGTAGAAGTAGCTGAAGATTCAAATATTCGAGTAGGTTTATAACTGAAATCAGTGGC
The DNA here is from genome assembly GCA_016164225.1 of Gammarus roeselii. Classification (NCBI taxonomy): domain Eukaryota; kingdom Metazoa; phylum Arthropoda; class Malacostraca; order Amphipoda; family Gammaridae; genus Gammarus; species Gammarus roeselii. Next base: position 8,396 of record SDVV010033157.1, read on the forward strand.
ATAAACGATAATGTATTCGAACAGCTGATAAAAAAAAAATCCGGCATCATTGTCGGAATTGAGTAGATTGAAGTTGAAATAACTCGCAAAATAATGTCATTTTTCGTGATTTTGCTAGTTAAATTGCACAACAAAATATCGAAAAGAGTCGGTTAAATTATACATTTCGCTGAAAACGGCTTATGGATGGTACCAACAGATAGCTGATTGGATTCGTAACATATTTTTGTAAATAAAGATTCAATAATAGGAAGTGACTCCGAAACATGCAAGAGTTCCTGTACTTCAGAGCAGTCGCGAACATAATCAGACACTCCACCAAGCACATCGTTGATTCTCCACGCAATCATATGATCAGTAGTTCGTATTGCTAACACATTCATATTCGCTCACATGTTTCTCCTTAGTTGATTATCCAAAGAAGAGAAAACTCTGCGGTTCTTACCCCCACAGGGGCCTGTTCTGCTTCATTCGCCTCTTTTTTTGGCTATACAAATAATCTTTGAGATTTTGAGACCGTCCGAAGTCCGTTACTTATGTACTGGCTAAAATCATTCATATACTCTGATTGTTATTGCTTTTTAGTTTGGGTTCCCCAAGATTTACCATCCGTTATGGCCTTCGATCAAAGTTAATGTGCTTGGAGAAATGTTCACAGAAGACAGGAAGAAGCAATCATGTGACGTATTATCAGAGGTCATTTGGTACACCTCAATAACGTAACGCTTAACCTCTAATGGTAACACTTCAGAGGGTTAGTGGGAAAATGCACACAAAGGTTCCCTAACATTGAGGGTTCGGGGACAGAAGATGAGCCTATGTGAGGTTGACAAATTCAGCACCCATGGATTACATAACATGACAATTACCAAGCAATAGAATGAGTGACTCATTGAGATGGGAAAGAGGAGAGCTGTATCAATTGAACTCCAGTGCAGAAATACAATATTATTATTTCACTAGGTGAGTACCGTAATCTGTCATTTTGTATTTTTAAACATAAATCACGAGTCTTTTCAGACCCTACCACATTTCTAAATCGAACTACTGAGTCCAATACTTTCCCTTACGGTTGCTAGAGCTCTCGTACCGCATCACATGATGCTCCCTTTAATGCAGCGTCATCCGTTACGGCTGCTGCCCATCATTACTCACTCACGCGTGTAACTTTAATTCAGGCAAGCGTTGGACTCGACACACAATATGCGGCTCACTAGTCGTGGTCATTATTAAACCAAGCCCTGAGCATTACTGTGTGAACAGCCTGAGCCTTTGGCTGTCAGACCACATTGAGGAGCTGGTGTGGCCTGTCGTTCATCACCTGGCCTGATCCCAGGGGACTGAGGTACTGGGGGATGAAGCGTCATTGGTCGCTCAGTGGGAGGAAAGGGGGTATTGAGTGAGGAGGAGTAGTGGGTTGAAAATGGAGGGGCTTTGACAAACACCACTTAACTATTCTGTGTGGGATCCAAACTGTCATGACAAGGGGGTAGAATGCCAATGATTTAATTTGGAGAAGTTATAGGTGCTTGGAGTAGTTATAGGTGCTTGGAGTAGTTATAGGTGCTTGGAGTAGTTATAGGTGCTTGGAGTAGTTATAGGTGCTTGGAGTAGTTATAGGTGCTTGGCGTAGATATAGGTGCTTGGAGTAGTTATAGGTGCTTGGAGAAGTTATAGGTGCTTGGAGTAGTTATAGGTGCTTGGCGTAGTTATAGGTGCTTGGAGTAGTTATAGGTGCTTGGAGTAGTTATAGGTGCTTGGAGTAGTTATAGGTGCTTGGATTACCAATGGTTTTAAAGTGTACGTGATTGACCTGCTGGGGAGTTGGCATGCGAGTTCAACAACCAATCACGGCAGGGTTTTCTCTCCCTAGTTGTAGTGGGACTCCAACGCCAACCAGAAGAGATCAAACTTAAAGCGTTCTCAAGTGGGATTGAAATACAATCAACAAAATGCCTCTATACTGGTATACTGTGAAGTGCCGCTGAACAGGTATACTGCAGAGTGCCGCTAAGCAGTTATACGGCAGGTGCAGTTAAACAGGTATACTGCAGAGTGCTGCTAAGCAGGTATACAGCAGGTGCCGTTAAACAAGTCTACTGCAGAGTGTAGTTAAGCAGTTATACGGCAGGTACAGCTAAACAGGTATACTGCAGAGTGCCGCTAAGCAGGTATACAGCAGGTGCCGCTAAACAGGTATACTGCAGAGTGCCGCTAAGCAGGTATACAGCAGGTACAGCTAAACAGGTATACTGCAGAGTGCCGCTAAGCAGGTATACAGCAGGTGCCGCTAAACAGGTATACTGCAGAGTGCCGCTAAGCAGGTATACAGCAGGTGCCGCTAAACAGGTATACTGCAGTGCCGCTAAGCAGGTATACAGCAGAGTGTCGCTAAGCAGGTATACTGCAGAGTGCCGCTAAGCAGTTATACGGCAGATGCAGTTAAACAGGTATACTGCAGAGTGCCGCTAAGCAGGTATACAGCAGGTACAGCTGAACAGGTATACTGCAGAGTGCCGCTAAGCAGGTATACAGCAGGTACAGCTAAACAGGTATACTGCAGAGTGCCGCTAAGCAGGTATACAGCAGGTGCCGCTAAACAGGTATACTGCAGAGTGCCGCTAAGCAGGTATACAGCAGGTGCCGCTAAACAGGTATACTGCAGTGCCGCTAAGCAGGTATACAGCAGAGTGTCGCTAAGCAGGTATACTGCAGAGTGCCGCTAAGCAGTTATACGGCAGATGCAGTTAAACAGGTATACTGCAGAGTGCCGCTAAGCAGGTATACAGCAGGTACAGCTGAACAGGTATACTGCAGAGTGCCGCTAAGCAGGTATACAGCAGGTACAGCTAAACAGGTATACTGCAGAGTGCCGCTAAGCAGGTATACAGCAGGTGCCGCTAAACAGGTATACTGCAGAGTGCCGCTAAGCAGGTA
>SDVV010033158.1:0-11332 GCA_016164225.1 Gammarus roeselii
ATATATTAATATATCCAATTAGAAACTCTGCATTAAATGCACTGCAACAATTTCACTGTCCCAGTTTATCATCTTTGCAGCCTGATTATTTCTTCCAACAAATATTGTGCTCGATCCCGTTTCTCTACACGATATCCCACCCAGAGAAAATAATGGGATTCAGACATTCCAATCAGGCCCCAACAGTCGCAGTAGCTGTCGCATGAGTAGCAGCCACCGCGAAATATTCTTCCGCCACAGCTAAACCAAAATATATCCACTTTCCATGTGTGTATTCAGGCTTTAACGAGAATCAGCTTCCGATACGCTGACCGGGGAAGGTCTCAGCTAACCTGTTCACGAGATCGTCGGTCGTAAGGCGTCTTTTGTAGTGTCGTAGGTGACAAAGAAGGTTGGAGGATGGACTCGGACGTGACGTGCACGTCCAACAATTCGCAGTCTAAAATTCGTTTGTGACAAATGTGGACAATTCGATTAGGGCGCCTTCAGAGGAGTTTATGTGGCAATGAATCAACATACTATAGATTTGTAATGAATTTAAATCTATTCCTTCTCATTCTCATAACCTAATCACAGAAGAGCGGAATTCACTCAAATCACAGATAAACGTCGTTGTTGCCTCTGCCGATAGAGGCTGTTCCACTGAATTGAGTACGAAGGTGAAATCAGAACGCATTTTCAAATGTAAGTACGCACATAATGTTAGTCGATGATGTTGCAAAACCAATATGGACGACTGTCAACAAGTACCTAGAATGTCGTCCACTCATCAGAAAGTTTTTTTCAAAAAAATATTACATAGTGTTAGCCAATTCCACCATTCAATTTTGGAATCCCTATTAGACCAATCGTCTCCTATTCAATATTGAAATCCCTATAAGACCAATCGTGTCTCATTCAATATTGGAATCCCCAACAAACCAATCGTGTCATCCGGTGGTTCTCCATCGTTCATCTCTAAGTTTCTATCTCCCCAAGACTAACAAACTCCTCCTCAAGCTCAAAAACCCACACGATGTTAAACATAAGCATAAGCGATGATTGATTTAATGTCGTTTGGGCCACTTTAATTTGCGCGTTGAGAATTTCTCAGGATATATTAGCCAGTGGCAGTTCTTAGGAATGAGTGCACCATCTTCTTCATGTACAGCACAGACCCACAAGCTCTTATATTAAGGAGGGTTTGTCCACGCTGAACATTTTGTTGCCTGATATCATCGTATCCGCTACCAGGTTTATGCTCTGGTGATCAAGCCATGTTTCGCTGATGCCAATGACATCAGTCGAATACTGGAACACTAGTCCCCTCTGTTCGCCGGACTTTAGGTTATAGAATTGCCTCCATAATTTGTAAACTCCAAGTCTGTTCGCTCGTGCGAGCCCGTAGCTTCTTCTTTCTGAAGCTCCCATCAGCAAAGTTGCTGCGGGCACGCTGGCCTCCAGGTATTGGTCTCTGCGCCCAAAAAATAACAGTTCAAAGCATGCTGGTCCCCTAGACATGCGGCAATAAGTTTGTTCTCGCTATTATAGAGCGGTATGCCTAGTTGGTCATTCCTTATTTCATTCGAGCGAAGGCCGTCGTTTAGGAAGAATCTATCCTTTTCCCGAAATTCTTCAAACAAGATGATGTTTAATATTCCTTTTGCTCGATTTGAATATTTAAATTTAATATACAGCTCCTTATCGTTCGTCCGTGATAGGGTGTTTGTGATGGCAACTCGATTCATCTTTGTTTTATGGTCATATATAAGTAGCCTGTAATTAGCTAGCATCTAATCTGACCTAGTCCGCTTCAAATCTTGAGGTGAATACATGACAGATTATGAGAGTCTCCGGGCTGGAAACCTCAACCTAGGGCACCGGCCTTGCAAATAACACGCCTCTTGGCCTAACACCGCTGAACAAATTTGACCCGCCTGATGACGGACGATAGTCATCTGTAACAACCGTCCAGATTCGTAAATTGTTTTATGGTGTTCTGCGTTAGGATCACAAACGCGGGACGGTTCACGATGGTGAACCGGTTCTGGATCTGCTGAAATCCTTCCAAATCTATGCCGCCCGTCGCGTTAGGATGCGGTTTCGAATCCTGAATGTCATAGCTGGAGATATTGAATGATAGACTTTGAATTGGCAATTGTGGGCGTTGGCTTATGTTGTTATTAAATACTGGGTGCGTGTATAAAATTTTGAGCTGTTTTGTATGGTAGTTACAATATTTTTACATTTAAGGGATCCTCCCCATGTTTTGATTGCTTCCAAGCAAATAAATATGTGAATGATCACGTTTGTAGCCATGACTTAACTGCACAAGAAATGTTCTTGTCCAAATGCGATGCATCCTTATTCCAATATGAGGTTGACTTTTCACGTCAGATACACAGTACTCCTTCTAAATGTGAGGATTTGCTTCAACCGTTATATCTCGGATAGCTCCCCGGGTTCTGATTGTGATGAAAGGAATTCCCAGATAGAGATAATATATGCAAAGATTAGATTAAACAAATTCAAGCATCAAAAAGAACAATTCGGACTATGAGATTCTTTCTCGTAATGTCGTATCTACGTCTAGAGTGAATGTTTTCTTTCAGTGGAATTGTGGAACATGTTAACAAAAAACAATATTGCGTCGCTTGTTTATGATTAACATGAATCATAACATATTCATGTCGACAACCATAGCAGCGTGATGTCAATAGGATCAGAAACTACTTTTATGTTGGTTCAACGATCACATTCAGGTATTGTTCGTCTTACGTAACGTGTGGACTAATGTAGCTGCTAAAATGTTGGAAGTTGGGACTTTTTCTTACGTGATATGCGCCGTCATTATGATACAGTGCACTTAGATATATTCCTAAAGAACTGGATTTTGACAGCTGGAGTTTTTTACATTTTGTTAGCATAAGTGTCTTATTCAGTCCGGTGCGTAGCGTGTCGTTCTTATCCATGAGCAGGACAGATTTATTAAACATTCAATGTTGGGATCTCGCTGATCAACTTGTCCTCGTTGCAACAGACGGCCAGACATGAGCGGGGGGGAGGTCAAGAAAGGGGGTGAAGGATAGTGAACATGAGTTACGATTGATGAAATAATAAAATATTGATGTTTCGAATCATTATGTAACCCCCATTCAAATTTGACTTCCTCCTTTGACTACCTGAGGGATCAATCATTTTAATGGCAAATGACTCTTCGATAGGATATGTTGAGCCCACTCTAGCAAACTACACGCCTCACGACGACGAAAGATCGAGACTCTGTAGTTCGGCAAATGAACCTCCAAACTTCAACCTATGAATTACTATGCAAGCGGCTGCTATTCATACAAATAAAAAGACGTCGCCAGAGCACCTAATTATCCTTTGCAATGTCGGTTGTGTATTATTACCTTGGCATCGTTTGTGCTCCTCATTCATCGTAGCAAGGTCGATTAAATTTTGTACCCAAGGCCTCGTCAGACAAGCATTACTTCTCTAAACACGGCGTATCATAAGTTAATTAACTTTTCATGTTCTGCATGATAGGAATATTAACATAAAATCTCATGCATATATTTTCTACCTAGTTAATTAATTTGTTGCTGATATATATTACGTTTTTGCTATTAATATTAATTTTCAATTGATTGTCTTTTGGAAAAATGAAACTGATTTCGTTAACACTACGAGACTGGACTTGAAGCCATATCAATAACTGAAATCGTCTCCTACAAAATATAATTTTTTCTCCAAACATAAGAGCCTGTGGGCGTAATTCGAATCTATGGAAATGTTGACATTGATGATTTGAACCATTCAAAATAAAAGTACAGAAAATTAGTTAATTATTTAATTTTTAGAGTATGAATAATCCAGCATTCAGTAAAATCCTAATCCTAAAATCCTAAAATCCTCCTAGCGGAATTAGCCATGCTCGTAAATAAAAATAATTTTTGTGTTAGGCATGAGACCGGACGACTTACTCAAGGCATTTTATGATCAGCTTCATAATCACAAAGGCATCGTATAGAGTCGTAACGAACTGTTGCTTCCCCAAGTGACTTCAACAACTGACTGCTGTGTCATCCATACAATATTATAACCACGTCAAATTATTCCCGTTACAAGAGCCTAAACAAGTTCGGAATCATTGAACTCAAAAATTGTTTCATCAGAACAAAATAATGAAACTTCATTCATTATTATGTTCTTATTACAAACCAAAAGAGTTTACATTGAGGACCCATCTTTCTGTGTTTGATACCGTCTCAGGAGAGAACAGACGATGAGAGCAATGATTATAATCTTGATCAATTGCATTGTTAACTAATGATCCATTAAAGTGTAGTTTGTTTTCTTTCTTGAAACAACTACAATTTTCTGTTCAAATCAAAATAATTCACAATTGTTCTACTTTAAAATTGAGTTTTGGTATTGAGCAAGTCTTGTTTTGAGACATACGATTGAATATTTTGACTCATCGTCAATCTGGAATACAGAGACATCATTTTTTTTGTTCTAGTGTCCCATTAAATGGACCATCTTTAGGATAATCATAAAATGATGTTCATGACTAAAATACATTTAACATTCGAAAGATATATCTTATTTTGAAATGTAGGAGATGGTATTCTAAAAAAAATATTGAGATTTTTTTTCTTCAAATAATTAGCAATTTGTGTCTTGTGCTGGTGGCCGTGCATTGCAGAATTTTAACATAAAAGCCGATCTCTGCACAGATATCTTTAGCAGTGATCACTGCCCTAGATGAAAGATTAATGATAATGATAATAATAATTACAATAATAATAACACTAATATTGGGAATAATAATAATGCAAATAATAATGATAATAATATTAATGATCATAAACGGGGTTTATTCGTCTGCGTTGTTGGGGTCGTTTCTGCATTATTGGGTCGTTCAACCTTGTTTTTCTTAAGTTGGGGCGGTAGATACAACTGAATGGGATGTTTATTTAATTTTCTGGGTTGACCATCTATCTGGCTGACATCGCCTTTTATTGAATGTGACGTTATATTCAAGTGAAAACATTACAACCCTGTTTTCGACTGCTATAGATTAAAAGTTGCTGATGATATGGATGAATACATTAGCATCTCTACATGTGTATAGAAGAGCTCTGCAGCACTATGGCTTGCAATGCCGTGATATGCAAGGCAATACAATGTATTCCGTACTGTGCAATACGGTGTCTTACCATTCAGAATAATGTGATATTATTCAATATATTTTACTATCATGGCATACAGTGCAGTCACTACATTGCACACTTCCGCCATTCCCCGTGAATATATCGTGATGACTATGACAGCTTGATTTACTCATACTGATGTGCATTTTGTTCGTTATCAGTGTTTATGTAGTGTCTTCAAACAGTTCAAATTGTCCTTCTTGTTTGCCGTGCAGGACAATTTCAAACAACAGTTTTCTACGAGTGCTCCACTTGATTCAAAGTTCCTTTGTGCAGTAACCATTTTATTTCAACTTGTGCTTTGTTGATATCATAAAAATGTAATGGAGAAACACTGAACTGCGGTCATCGATGACTCGCGTTAGTAATAGTGTCATCTTGCCAGCCATAGTCGCCGGTAAATTTCAGAAAAAATTGAGCAATGAAGAGAAATGGTTTCTTGGTCTGCTATTGGTATTGGTGGTTAATACAAATACAGATACATACACCAGGCGAATCCCACAGAAAGGGAGGTGGCCGACGGCAAGGCGCACCTCACACTCCTCTCACACACTCACACTCACACAACTTAGCTCTTTTACGCTAAAGGGTCCGGCTGGGAGACCCCGCAACATACCTTCCGAATCGTGAGTGTGGTCCGAGTTCAGTGTCAGCAGCAGGGCCCGACAGTATGACTGGTTTACCCCTGCCGCGTCATGATGAATGGTGGTTAAAGAGGAGTAAAACTTGACGCTCGCAAGCTTTGCGGTAGGGTGAGCGAGGCGACAGCTTGAGAGGCCGTTCAGCACTGGTTGTGGTGAACCTAATGCGGCCTGGTTCCCGAGCAAGTCCCTCAGACTGAACGAACAGTATGAAACGAAGAGAGCAGACCGAGAAGAAGGAGACTGCAGCTATTTGAACGATGATAAGATAGGTATCTACTGTACAATTATTGAAATGATAAGGGACTGCACTGATTGCACCAAAAGAGGATGTGTGATTAAAATAATTTTAGAAACCTCTGTTGCGGTTCTCCTTCCATTCATGTGCCTTGGATATTTCCGCACGAAATGTCAAATCACACATTTGAAATTCCCAAAAATGTGAAAACTGTTCACTGGAATTTTAGTACGAGGGTGTAGGAAGTTTCGTTGCAGCCTGCAAGCAAACTTTTTCACTGCAGTGTTTACATTTGCAAGCTCTGCATCATCAGTCGGAAGAAAGCAACTGGACATGCAACGCGAGATGCTGGGACTTGATCGTGGTGTTGCATATCATATATGGTGAAACTAGGAAGCCATTGACATATTGCTTTATCATCAAACAACTCATACAAGGACAGTCATGGTGCATTTCTATTATTTTAATTCGCTCATTTCGTGATCATTCATTCAATCTTTCCATTCATACACTTGGCCACTAATAATGGTCTGGAGTGCCCAAATGTGTTGTGTCATAATATCAATGTCTGTTCATGTCTGGATAATTATTTGCTACTTACTCAATATTTCCACTTACTCTATACTTGATAAGATGTTCTATCGGTTACAAAGATAATCTTATTAATAATTTCGCGTTTTTTACGACATCCCTAAACCGAGATTGTATGTATTATAGTATGTAATTACACATTTGCATTTCTTACAGACGTTTGCCTGAAAACATACAACCAGAAAGACTTACATAACTACTTACAATATGATATAAGTTAAGTTTATATATAACGCGAAATTTAAAATAAAGCCTCTAACTATGTAACCGATGGTATACATTGGCACCATATGACCTCTAATACTAAATATTGAAGATAAATTTTGATTCCTTTTCTTTTCTAGGCTCAGTTATTGACAGATTAATAGGGATATCGTTAAGGTGGAAGTGAGGCCAATAACGGGATGATTGGCCTCTACAGTTATTTTGAGCAAATTCGCGGAGCTGGCAGTTGAGTCACTTGCAGATAGCGATGAGAAGTTGTGAAGACATTTGTTGAAGTTTTTTAAATTGTGTGAGAGAAGTAGCAGGGAGTTAATATTACTATGAGTAAAGTAATGAGAATAATGAGGAATGACGCCCAAATTTCGAGTTACTGGAGAGCAAAAACGAGAAGAAGGTTGAAGGTTCTCGTGATGAAATGTTATTTTAGAGGCTCGTCCGCAGTAACGCTTAGTGATATGATCAATATTGACCTTTTTTGACTAAGAACGGGACTGAGTAGATTGACTTATTCGCAGGTGGTTCGGACACTTGATTGATGTCAGGATATTGGTGAAAAGGGTGTTGACAGCAGAGGTGAGTGGACGTAGGCCTGGAGGTAATCCGATGAGTGAATAGATGGATGTCGTATAGCAGTCATAAGACACGAGAGACATAAGTGTGAGTAGGCTATGGATTGGCATGAGACGCGGCCATTGTGACGCAGCAGGAGTAAACCAGCGGAAGCTGACGGGATGTGCTGCTGACACCGATCTCGGATCAAACTCCTATCCCAAGGTGTGTGTTGTAAGATTCTGACCGGACCGTCAACCGCTAAAGGGCAAAGTTTCAGTGTGTGTGTGTGTGTGTGTGTGTGTGTGTGTGTGTGTGTGTGTGTGTGTGTGTGTGTGTGTGTGTGTGTGTGTGTGTGTGTGTGTGTGTGTGTGTGAGTGCATGAAAGGAGTGTGAGGTGCACTCTGCTGGCGGCCAACCCCCTCCTCCGTTCCGGTTGGGGTATTCGGCCTGGCATATGTATCTGTATCTGTAACAGCAGATACGTCGGCCAACCTTCTGTTTGTGAAATTTTTGTTGTTTGTGTTTATATATATTTTTTATAATTCATTTATTTGGGCTGAGCTAAATAATAAGTTCTTAATATCGCATTTCTTTCTGGTAATTTTTTACTCCAGTGAGTGTTGGAATACAGCGAGGACCGGTAGTATTTTTTCGTTGATTCTAAAATTATAGGCATGGATTATATTGCATGAGGAATTGCAAATTATCTGAGCGAATAACTACTTCTCTTACTTGTCGGTGGTGATGGATTTTGGAACATAAATTCGCCTCTACATTGGCGGCTTACCTGTTAGGTTAGCAAGTGGTGAAAAATTGGTGTACTAGTTTCAAGGATAAAACGTCGAAGCCCAGTTTCAATTACTGCTCGGAGTATGAAATGGCTTCGCAGTCTAGACAGAGCAAAAATGTACATGTGACAGAGCGTATCGCAGCTGCCAGTAGATACATGTTTCGCGAAACGCGGTTGTGAAGGATTATAGATAGGGATAAAAGAGCTGTTCGGGGTAGGACGCCATGCATGCACCTTGACTCACTGAGCTTACGGGAGTGCGCGCAGAAACTGGGGGCGAGAGCGTAGGGTACCGCAACTAGTTTGGTGCCCCAAGTCAGCTAACGGGTGAGGGGGGGAGGGATACCGGGAGGGGGAAGGAAGGGGAACGGCGGGATGGAAGCAGGCTTGCGCCCTTGATTGGCAAGGTTTATGTTATGAACATTTCAATTTGTACTGTATTTTGATATATAATATATTTATATATATGTTTTTACTTCTTTAGATGGTTGTAGTGGAGTTTAATTGGACACTAACTGTTGCTCGTTATATATATTTATTCGGTGCTGGTAGGACTAGTGTTATTCCAAATTTCTGGAGGGGGCGCGGCGTAGGGATCCCTTGGCAAAAAGTTGTATGTGCTCCTGGAAGATTATGTGAGTTTGCTCTTACCTGTTCCTTGTCTTATAATTTTTTTTCCGTGTCATGTTTGCTACGTTGTGAGTGTATATATCGTTATATATTTATGTATGGATTATATTTCTATATTTTTTATGTGAACATATACGTGTGTTTTCTTACCTAGTTGTGGTATATATGACTCATTCAATGCTTGATTGGTGGGTTCGTAGCGGTGCCGTCTTGGGATATTTATATGTTTTGTTCATTTATCACTATATATTCTTTTATAGGATTAGTATGGTAGGTATGTCTTATAACTCAATTTCCAGCCTTAGTGTGCGAACGTTTCTGTTTGTACCAGCCTGAAGGTAGGATTGCAGGCAAGATTCTGTGTTTCCCATCTATTTATTTCATATGTAAATACTATCTATAGGATTAGTATGGACTATTGGTATGATTATTGGCGAGTTTAGGCATGTATTGTGGGATGATGCAGCACCTACGGTCGAGAATCTATCTACCCCATGTTGCATTACCATGTTTTGAACAGTTATATCAGTATTCCATTGACGCGCTTTTCCAATAGCGAAAATACCTAAACGATATGGATTTACTGTAAGTTAAAAAATTATGTTATATATACTTAGTAATGATCGATTGATTTATGTTGAATTTTTGGTGTTTCGGAATTTCGATCAGTTAACTCATACAGTTGGGACCGGTCTTCACGAACGAATTGTTTAGCATCGAACAAAAATTTTTGCAGAGAAATTTTACGAACGAATGCTTTTTGAACCGATTATTCGCAGCACCGAAAGCTTTTAGCACCGAAAACTGTTAGAGTCGAAAGGGAATATCGCTGAAATGTTATGCGCTGAATGCTAACAGCCCCGAAAGCTTATTTCACCGAATGCATTTAGAACCGAAAGCTAATAGCGTCAAATTTTCTGGAGCCGAATTCATATAGAACCGAATCCTATTACGATGGAATCATTTACGATCGAATTCGCTTACGACAGAACTCACCCAGATATGTTCGAAAGCATTTACAACCGAAGTGATTTCTGCACGAATGCTTTTAAGACCGAATACTTGTAGCCTCGAAAGTACATTCGCTAGAATTCATAGAGCAAGGAGGAAAATACAAGCGAAATATTTATACATGACTGCTAGAAGGATTTTTTTTTTCACTTAAGGAATTTCACAAGAAAGTCTTTAGAACAGAACTTCTTTTGCACCGAAAGCATTTACGATCGAATGCAGTTTTTAGGCATTTAGGGTATTTTAGGCTTGAAGCATCCATGTAGGAAGATATTTCAGGCATAATTGATTGGTTGTTGCATCATTGTGGTAGTTTTATATGTATATATGACACATCTGTTACGACCAAACCGTGGTTAGTTTAGTTAAAGAGATGTTAATTCAACCCTGTTATAGACTGATGTGGAGGCTAATTTCATTAGATTTTGTATGTACTATACCGTATTTATTTTAGGTTTCAGTTGTGTCGCCTGAATGTTTTGGTATCTTATACACATTTCTTGTTTGTTTGGTTACATGCTAGTTCATTCTCATTCATCACGTTTTTAATGTATGTTTTGGGTATGGTAGAAAATAATCTTCTTGCTTTGTTTCACCACGTGAGTTTAGTATAGGTCTTCCAGTTTTGTAGCTTCTCTGTCGAATTTCCATCTTCAATGCAATCTGATGGTTATTTATACAATTTAGGATATATTACGTGTGTGTCAACAATATAGAACATTATTTCAGGTCTAATTTAGTTACATTTTGTTCATTTATAATGATTTATATATCTTCTTTTCATCCTGATACAATATTTAACGTAGTTATTATTGATATAGAACAGACGATTCGTTACAAATTTGGTCTTGCTGTTAGGGTATTGTATATTTATTGTACGACCATTCTTCAATATTTAGGAGGAGTTAGAGAGACCCTTAGGCAAAGGCTCATTCTGTTCATGCTTGTTTGTGTAAATGGACCGATTTAGTAGGATGGATACCATAATGCAGTACAATTTTTATGTGAATGATTGTAGAGTAGAGAACCTTATTTAGCTATTTTATATATGTTAATGAAGTTTTTTTTTTCCCACGAGAATCATAGGATTGTATGTTTAAGAGGTGTATGTCCAAACTGCATCTTTGTGGAATTCTCGTCATTGATCCCTAGCAAATGTGTAGTTTAACGTTTAGATGATAATTTACTGGATGGATGGGTCCTAGTGAAGAGGTGGTTTATACTCCATGATTGTCATTTTTGGAGTTCATCCATGTTCAACGGGATGTATCTTTGTTCGAGGCTGTTCAGAGACGATGGGTTAACAGAAGTGAGGTACGTCTGTGGCATCGTATCATGACTGTAAGTTACCTCTAAATTTGTTATATATCAGTGGTAGATTGCTGAGAAGTGACCTAGTAAAGCATTATAGAGTTAATTTTTATGTCACAGTAGGCTTGGATTTGTACTCCCAGAG
>SDVV010033159.1:0-11332 GCA_016164225.1 Gammarus roeselii
TACATGAGGGGATTGAATTATGTGTACATGAAAATGCTTCAGGAAAATTTTCATTATATATGCCATGTATTTAAACAAATATATAAAGCCGTGGTGTTTAAATCAATTGGAAGCAATGCAGGAACATATGCTCTGCCTAGGAAATATATAGAGAGAAAATAATGTTCCTGGGTGTTTGTCAAATACGAAATAAGGTGGTAAAACCAAGCACTTGTCCACAACATGACTATAGAACTTCTGGTTATCATCAATTCGAACAGGCACCTTTACACAAGTTCGCAACGTGTCTTCCTTGGAGACACCTGGATGAATGAGCAAGGGTAATAAATAACTGAGCAAGGGTAATAAATGAATGAGTAAGGGTAATAAATAAATGAGCAAGGGTAATAAATGAATGTGCGAGGGTAATAAATAAATGAGCAAGGGTAATAAATAAATGAGCATGAGTAAAGCATTGTTCTGGTAATTTATAGCTCAGTAGACATGCCTCGTAGGATTGGTGTGTATTCCTAGGCTAATGTTACTCTGCAGATGGTAAGATCTTAAATGGAGGTTCCATGAGATAATATTATTATAGTATTAAGTCATTTATTTGCATCGTCCATGTTTAATTGCCCTGTTTGAGTTAGCGAAACGAGAGATTAAAATTAATTCTGGACAGCTCATTTCCTCTCTGCAGCCGATTTGTGCGGCCGGTTTGTACTTCATGTTGCAGAATATGAGTTCACAACATGTTCTATTTACAATCTTATAAACGAATATTTTGTAAGTAAGAAACACGTGGGCATTCGATTGATAAATTCGGAAAAAATCGTCTGGGTTGACCTATAGTGAGCGGTTGGTTTGGACTTCATTTCACAATTTATAATCATTTATCTATAATCAATACGTACACATACACATATACGTAAATATAAAAATAGAAAAGACTAAAACATCCTGGTCATATGCTGGACATCGCTACTGGTAGAAAAAAAAGAACTCCATGTATGAAGACGGTTTTTACTGCATGTTGCATAATAACAGTTCACAACATGTGCTATTGACAATCCTATCAACGAATATTTCTAAGTAGGAATTACATGGGCATGGGATGGATAACTTCAAAATAAATTCATCTAAGCTGATCTGTAGTGAGCGGCCGGTTCGTCCTTCATTTCACAATATAATTATTACGCCTACATACACATACGTACATATAAAAATAGAAAAGACTAAGACACCCTGATTATATGCTGGATATCTATAATGGAAGAAAAAAACTCCATGTATGAAGAGCTACGAAGTGAATTTTAGAGCGCAATGATTTTTTGGTAGTTAAAACTAACTACAGAAGAACTGGCAGATTGTGTGTAGATTGTGTGATGCAGCTGCCTAACACCTTTCTTCAGAAAGAGTCGGGTGAGCTGTCACGAGCTTCCATCATACAGTGAAACATTTTGCGGTAACAATTTGGGAGCTCATTTTGAAGCCGAGTTGTATTGCCGAGTACTTTTTTCATAATGAACTACTTCTCGGACAAAAAAGAGTGCCCGCGATGGAACTAGGTTCAACTATACGTTGTGTTAGTTAGTCTAGTCCGACCTATGGTAGGAAATTTTGCACTCTCCCAAGCGCATAATAAATTTCCGAGCGCGGCTAGGTAACTAAACCTCGTCAATGACTGCATTCACCTGTTGAGAACCTTGTCAACGACTCGACATTTACCCGTGAAGAACCTCGTCAATGACTCCGCATTCACCTGTGAAGAGCCTCGTCTTCGACTGCAATCTCATAAGGAGACTTCGTCAAAGACAATGCATTCACATGTTGAGCGCCTCGTCATTGACTCTGCATTCACATGCGAAGAACATCGTCAACGACTTTGCCTTCATCTGGGGGAACCTCGTCAATGACTTTGCATTCACGTGTGGAAAAATTTGCCAATTACTACATTCACCTGTGGAGAACCTCGTCAATGACTCAACCTTCTGTGGAGAACCTCGTCCGTGTCCCTGCATTTCCTTATAGAGAACTTCGTCAATGACTGCATTCACCTGTGAAGAACCTCGTCAATGACTCAGCAAGTATTGTTCCTACATGCACCAGCCTGCATGTATACCACAGTTGAGATGCGCATATATACTAATTTAGATATAGTCGCTGTTTTCGCACACAAAGGAGGACGAACCTACCAGAATCGATGTTCTTCGTGACCTACGGCTGAGCTTGCCATGACTCGCGTCTTAGCTCCAGTGGAGATGGACCCCTAATCTAATCTAATCCGACATGAAGGGGTCTATGCTTAAGTCACATCCTAATAATCTAAATTAAATGTTCAGGAGCATCGCTAATCCTCATCAATACGAAGATAGTATGATAAAGTTACACAACTTCTAACCAAAGCAGAAGTCAGGCAAGCTGTTGCGAGTTCACCCGTAGATCAGGAATTCGTGCTATCAAGCTGGTAGTTCGTTTCGAATCCGAGTTGCAGTGCCGAGCAGTTTTTCCATTATAAAACATGAAGTCCACCACCTTTCATAGTTTACCTGTTATGAAAACTGCTGTATATAATGTATTTGCTTAGTTTTAATTCATGTAAATACTCAAAACAACACACATGCTAGAGATAAGTTTCATATTTTTTACAAACGCCGTGATATTCAATGCATCTATTGCAATTAATAAACGTACAGACGTAGTAAAGACATTTTCTACTAATTTGACGTATTCGTGAAATTACTCAATATTTTTTAGAACGTTCGTTCCAAAGACAACAAAAAAGGAACACTCAAGTGAAAAATAAACATGTTCCGTTTCGTCGCTTGAGTGAATTCACTTCCCTAACCTGAACGTTGATTATATTCATAACTATTATTTCATTGAGTAAAAATTGGGGTGAAAATAAGTGCTTCCAATATCCTGAGTTGCTCTCATCTGGGGTTTCTATTAAGTAGAACACCTCAGGTTTTCTCAGCAAGCCTAAACTAAACCGATATCATTACGGCTGCGTAGCTGCGGGGCTGACTTTTTAAAGTCACTTTGATAGCTCATTCGTCGTCCCATGTTTCGGGACGAGTCGTGTTCGTATGTCCAGACTGGAAAGCAAGACATGTCCCCGCCACTCATACCCCGTCTCAACTACTCAGTCACATGTTGTGATGAACTCCTTAAGGTTAAATATGGTTTGTTGAGACGATGGTCTTAGCTGGTCATTATACGTAATTTTACATTTATTCTGTACAATTTATTTGTAAAATAAAAACATGCCGTTTTCTGTATGAATGAACCTAGGTTGTGACAAACCCAAACTTGTTCATTTGTTCCATAGAGCTACCAATTTTTAATGGAAATCAAATACATTGCTCGATACAATTGCACCGCTGGTTTATTGTGTATCTTAGCATAAATAAATACATTGTATCTCTACTAGTAAGCCACGAGGCATCTCAGGAATGAAGTTTTTTTTCTTTCTTTTTCTCTTAGGTGAAATCTCCGAAGATTGTAATGTTTAAAATCTAACATTTATAATCATAACATGCAGGATTTACAAACAGGAGCAAATATTTGAATACACATAGGTTATATTTTACGATGTTGCCTAATAAACACATTCCAAAGGTAACATGGCTTCGAAACATTCGGTTATGATAGCGACACAAATAGACAAATATCTTCATTAGTTTGTCTAATCTGTTAATGACCGCTCGTAAACGTTAATGTAGCACGTTCTTTTGGAACATTTGGTATTCTCAAATTTGCCAGCTTTCATAATCTAGCTGATCATCAACATTTCATTTCTAAAATTACCTTATCTTTTTTTTCCGTCATAGCTATATATTTTCTTCCATTTTATGCCTGATAAGATAGATTCATGCAATCATGCTGCCTTCAAACACTGACAGAGCAGTGTGGTAATTAGGGTTTAGACGGTCGTATCTTCAGACAACCATGTCGCAAATATGGGCTCAAGCGGTTGGATTATGGAAAATGTCACTATTTTACTAGTCCAAATCAAATTCCAGAGAAGAAACAATGAGTATGCGAAACGTGTTCGGTAAAACTCTTAGTCTGCCGGAAGCATAGAAGCAGTTTTGGGTGGTACATGACGTACGTTTTGAAGTTTGTACAACGTTTTTCTACTGCAACAGTTGTCGAATATCAATACCGTTTCCCAAAAAATATTGATATGACTGAATCATCAAAATAAATCGGAGTAAACAAATTTTTGTTTAGGAATATTATCAGGTATCAGGTTTTAGTCGTGATGCAATTTCAAAAGCTTTAGTGGACAAAACAAATACTCTCAATTCTTCTACGGTTGCCAGTGTAAAACACTCCCTCGTCGTATATAGAAAAGAATTGCATGTGCTTAAGTAGTTATATTATTTTAGCGTAGTTTATCATCTACTTATCAAAGAGAATTAATTTCTTGACTCGTTTTCTATATGAAGTGTTTCATAGTTAACAAAAGTATTTGTTTATACATTAAACTTGTATTTCAGCTTTCTGAACAATGAAAATGAATATACTTTTTCATTAAATCAAAAAGAAGTACAGCTTAGGATTTTGTTCTGTCAAATTTGCTTGAAATTCAGTTATAATTTGAATTATTAAAGAAGCATGTGCGACCTATCATGTTATGACTAAGAACCAATGTTAAACAAATTAAATAATTTTGTCAATAAAGTGTACCTTAAATGTGCATCGTTTCCACAAAGTCAGATAGTTCTATCATAAATTCCATATATTAGCATTTTATTGTTGAACCTGTATGAGATGTACAATTAGGTTTTGATAGTTGCTGGTATGACTGCTCTGCCTTAGTGGTTGTATTTCTGTGAGAAAGTGAAGGGTGGTGTGGAGAAGTTGGCCTAAAAACCTAGTTTTTACTTTCTACCTAAGGTAGGGTGTTGCGTCCTCCTTTGTGACTGAAGTGTGCGTTAACAGTCCCCCTCGAATACTGCATAAGGAGTGACACCATGAGCGTACTGCGGGAGAGCAAGGGAACGAGGTATAATAATCTGAGCGGCGGAGCGAGCGCCTCAGACCCTGCAACAGCAACTCAAACGACAACGAGGAGCAACGATGTTATGCTTCTGTTGGGTCCTCTCATGGCGGGAGGCTCGAACTCTACTTGCAAAAACACAAACAGTAGCATCTTGAACAGCCAATTGACGAGCTACCCGCAGTATGACGTTGATCATGATTGCATCCACGATGTTCAGCTGACTCCCGACCATAGACATTATGAAGTGATCGTTCAGCATGAACCGGACAGAACATCTTACGAAACTTCCCCGCCTCACCATCTCAACCACACGTCCAACACCACATGTAATGTACCTGCCGCCACCATGACATCTGCACCCGTCTCATCTAGTGTTTCTCTAGACCTTGGGTCGGTCATTTCCTTGTCTGATGCCCTGACAACTTCTCTCCAAAAAGCAGATATTCTCACTAGTCATCATCTCAAGTCCGACATTCTGACACAGTCCTTAGTGACATCTAACGCTCTGATCGATGACGACCCAAGCGAACCGCCTGTGTTGGACCTGTCGGGTCACGACTCTCATATTTTTACGACAGACGGAGGGTCTCTAAACCTGACTGATATGGTGGCTTTTGAGCTGACTGCTGCTGTTGATCAGGACTCGAACCCTGGCTTTATGTCGGTCGTAGCCACTAGCCGACGATCTCCTGAAACGATACATTGTCATCATGCATACCCTCCTCAAATGAACTACCCCTCCACTGGAAAATCCATAGTTACTCCCTCCCATCATATTCATGAGCGGTACCCCTCATCCTATTCTATGGGCCCTTCTCAGTCGGATAGATCTCACCGCCCCGACACTCCCTCGTCGTCTACTACCCGTTCCCCCCCTCTCCACCGCACGCCTCTCCACCAAGTCCAGTGTGCTGCTTCATCCGATTCCACTCCTTCCCCAGCTCCTTCGTACATACTGCCCAACAATCCCTCTACGGAGAGCTGTTCTTCCACCTCCCGCACCCCTTCGGTGCTCGCCTGCACCCCATCCCCCCGCCGACCGGAGACAGCCTCCCCCACGCACCATATAGACACGTCGCCGGACTCACAAGGTACTAATTCCCAAAGCCTCTAACAACAAGCTACTATTTATTGTGCTTAAGGCCTAGACGCACTAAAATCGCTAGGCAACTAATCTTAAATCAGTCTTGCTACTGAAATCACTCATAATTTTTAGATCTATAAAATGTTAGATATGTCAGTTCAGCTTGATCATTGCAATTAGTCAAGCCCAATGTTTCCTGATTGTTACAGGTGTAAGTTACACCACCACCAGCACCCCAAACACACGTGCACACAAAGTTATCCACGCACACACGCACATGAGATATGCGCAGGTGCACCTACACATTTTTTGTCTGGCTCCTGCATCTCTTATCTAAGAAACAAAATGTTCATCAAATCCATCGTGAGAGCAACCGGAATATTGCAGTTAATGCTTTAGCAATTTAAAAACTCAAAACTTTCCTATTATTCTGCTATGAAATAACTCCATAAAGAAATATAAAATTTCCTTAGGCTTGCAATGATCAGTCGAAGTCGAGCACACGGATTGGCACGTATGAGTCGTCATCACTCAGCACATTCTTTGTTAGGACCCTCTTCTATCATTTGCTCAGAAGGCTACATTAACTATATTGCGACAGTATTAGTTTAAAATAAACTCTGCTTTTCTTCACAGTTCCAAATTTAGCTCTGTGCAAAGAACATTGATGTAGGCAATGTGCCAAATCGCGCGACCCACTGATCTAGTACACTTGACCCACATATCGGGTCTGCTAGTGGCACACTTGGCAACGTTGCTAGAGGCAGATGATGCCAAATGTCGCCAGCGAGAACGTTTTGCTCCACACACGCACATCATTGCGCACCATGGAAATGATTTTTTTTTGTGGTAGGAGGTGTGCCACTGTTGAATAATTCAAGATTATACGCTTACCATTCAAAACTGTTTCCTTCTGAAGGATTGCTTGTAATTCGAAAAACTTGAATGATAGAAACTGTGCTACGGGTTTATCGTGATTTTTTTGACCTGTTCACTTGCTCCCTCACTCGTGAATGGTTGTGGCACAGCTGTGTGGAGACGGCCAATATTTTCGAGTTGTTTATTCCTTGTGTTGTTGACCACAGAACGGTTTGAGTCAGTAACAGCCACTCTAAATTTATTATATATCAAACACTAGCCTTGTTTAAGATGACTTTAGCATGTTTCATTCATAACCTTTGTCTCCCAAGAAATATATTTGCAACGTACAAGTACGGTACAAACTGTTCGAAGTATTAGTCTTACACGTGCAGTAATCGAAGAAACCTTGAAATATGATAGTGAATAATATTTCTGGCATGCACAATGCTGCTTAGTATATAGTTTCCCTTTGATCGTAGGCAATCTTTGGAAACTGTACCATTCTAATTGAGAAAAAAAAAATGAATATCACAATCATGGCTTCCATAAATAATCGATTTCATTGGTGTAGATAATACTAGCTGCTTTAATCCCAACTTCAGTGGTGTAAATAATACTCATAGCTGATTTATTTCCAACTTCAGTGGTGTAAATAATACTCCTAGCTGATTTATTCCCAACTTCTGTGGTGTAAATATTCTTAGCTGATTTATTCAACTTCGACGGTGTAAATAATATTCCTCGACGATTTATTCCCAACTTCAGTGGTGTAAATAATACTCCTTGCTGATTTATTCTAAACTTCAGTGGTCTAATAATACTCTTAGCTGATTTATTCTCAACTTCAGTGGTGTCAATAATACTCTTAGGTAGCTGATTTAATCACACTTCTCTATTACGTTTTAACACAAATATAAAAAATGCGAAATGGGAATAAATGGTATGTGAGGTTTATTTCTACCCTCCAGTTAAAGATGTATCACATCTAATTTTCTGCAAGTGGCTAATTATTTGTTGATTTTATTCATCCAGTCAAAAGACATTTAGAGACGTTCAATGAATTTTTGGTCCATTTACCATGTTTTCAGTAGATGGTGGCGCTCGACATGTTCAGCTTTGCTGCGGAATCGAACGACGTTCATTCCAAGTGTGCTTGGCAACATTCTCAGGCAATTTGAACTCGTGGTAGTCGAATGAATAAATACTCCTGATGTTAATTGTTTATAGAGCTCCAATTCTCGTTTACTTATTCACATTGCTTCTGTTAAGTCTCTGATTCCATGCATTGATATTACGTAAACTTAACAAATTATAAAACCTTTTTCTTGTTTGGGCCGCTTCCAATTATTTGCTCCTGCCAAGTTTGAAAACCTTGCATCATTTTTTTCGTCAAATGCGATTCAAAATGTTTGTGCCTGCTGTTAAGGCATTGGGAGATGCGTGCGACCGACATTTTTTTATTTCATTCAACATTTAGCTGCCAATGGGCGTTCTGATGCAGTGAGCCTCTGTGAGTCATGGCGTGGATGCGATGCTTGTGGGTTATGAATGATGACGTGTAATGTCAGGTTACGTAAACGAGATGATGTTGTGAGTGTAACCTGACAGAATACCTCGTTGGATTGACTTTGGAGGACAAGATTTGTTAACGTCGACTTCTAAGTTTGGTGTTTTTGCTCATGTGATCCTGCAGATTATCAATAGTAAGGACACTCAAACAGCAAACCGACTTCGCTTATTTCAAAAAGTAAGGTTATAGGTATAAAATGAGTGTGCTATGTGGCGATGTTTTATGTTTTGTACAGTGTTCCAAACAGGGCTGCGTGCATCCCTCCTCGCAAGATATTTTCTAGGAGAGCCGCCGCCACTGGTTATCTAGGAAAGCCGCCGCCACTGGTTGTCTTGGATAGCCGCCGCCACTGGTTGTCTAGGATAGCCGCCGTCACTGTTTGTCTAGAATAGCCACCGCTACTGGTTGTCTAGGATAGCCGCCGCCACTGGTTGTCTAGAATAGCCGCCGCCACTGGTTGTTTAGGATAGCCGCCGCCACTGGTTTTCTAGAATAGCCGCCGCCACTGGTTGTCTAGGATAGCCGCCGCCACTGGTTGTCTAAGACAGTCGCCGCCACTGGTTGTCTAGGATAGCCGCCGCCACTGGTTGTCTAGGATAGCCGCCGCCACTGGTTGTCTAGGATAGCCGCCGCCTCTGGTTGTCTAGGATAGCCGCCGCCACTGGTTGTCTAGGATAGCCGCCGCCACTGGTTGTCTAGGATAGCCACCGCCACTGGTTGTCTAGGATAGCCGCCGCCACTGGTTGTCTAGGATAGCCGCCGTCACTGGTTGTCTAGGATAGCCGCCACCACTGGTTGTCTAGGATAGCCACTGCCGCTGGTTGTCTAGGATAGCCGCCACTGGCTGTCTAGGATAGCCGCCGCCACTGGTTGTCTAGGATAGCCGTCACTGGTTGTCTAGGATAGCCGCCGCCACTGGTTGTCTAAGATAGCCGCCGCCACTGGTTGTCTAGGATAGCCGCCACTGGTTGTCTAGGATAGCCGCCACTGGTTGTCTAGAATAGCCGCCGCCACTGGTTGTCTAGAATAGCCGCCGCCACTGGTTGTCTAGGATAGCCGCCGCCACTGGTTGTCTAAGACAGCCGCCGCCACTGGTTGTCTAGAATAGCCGCCGCCACTGGTTGTCTAGGATAGCCGCCGCCAGTGGTAATCTAGGATAGCCGCCGCCACTGGTTGTCTAGGATAGCCGCCGCCACTAGTTGTTCAGGATAGCCGCCGCCACTAGTTGTCCAGGATAGCCGCCGCCACTGGTTGTCTAGGATAGCCGCCGCCACTGGTTGTCTAGGATAGCCGCCGCCACTGGTTGTCTAGGATAGCCGCCGCCACTGGTTGTCTAGGACAGCCGCCGCCACTAGTTGTCCACCAGATGGAATCATCTTTTCCGAGCATTTATTTTTGTTTCCTCTTTACTAAATCATTGCTAGCAGCAACTATTTTGACGTAATATTTCTTCGTTCCTACATCAGTGTTACGATGATGAGCACGCGAATAAATCTGTTTTTGGGGGTACATTACGACTGTCGAACCTCGAGCAGGTGTGGGCGGTGTAAACACCACACCTGCTGACCGATGCTAGCTTCACTCGACAGCTGCTCGTCTGTAGATCACTTCCAGTCCAATCTGTTATGTGTGGCCACATCATATCATCACAGCTTGAGCCTCTGGTTCACGCCTCTGACAGTGGTGCCAAAGGCGTAACAGAGGCGGTAGCTGGAATGGGTTATTTTTTATAACATTTTAAATTCAAACCACGTTTCTATTGTAAAGATGGATCTTGCAATTTTACGTCCTCTTTTAATTGAATGAAAAGTTTTTTTCGAATGAATGAAATGTTTTTTTCCTTATCAGGAATAGCTTTGCGCCAATGTATTGTTTCTGTCAATTCAAGAGGAAGTGCTTCATTTTAACGGAGTTAGAGACTTATACATTAGTAAAGTCTCACAGCCGCCCTTTGTCTTAACAAGCAGGATAGTGGGGTACGTACGACTAATGTTGCCCGTGAGTGTCGTTGCTACGTTAAAGTACTCCTGATGTCGTTGCTACGTCGAAGTACTCCTGATGTCGTTGCTACGTCGAAGTTGACTAATAACCCAGTGAGATTATTAGTCAACATTGACGTTTTTTTGAATTATTTCTTCTAGAATGCCACTACCTGAAGTGGATACAAATAAATGACACATGTCAACATGTTTTCATATGTATTTCTTCAGTGAAAGTGTGGACTCGGACTGAATAGTCTAAAAATTATACCATAATCATATTGATGCGAAAAATCCATGACTTATAGAATATCCTAGTCATTGATTTATTTATTCATATTTTAACATTGAAACGTTGTGAGTTTGGAAAGTATCACGAAGCAACGTTTTTGTTTCACACGGATTTTGATGAATATAAATGATACAATAGAATCTGATTTTATACATAATGCTGATTTGCATTGCATCAGAAAGTATGTATAAATGTTAGAGGTCCTGATGACTGCTCTTAACATGAATGCTCAATGTTAGAGGTACTGATGACTGCTCATATAATGAATGCTCAATGTTAGAGGTACTGATGACTGCTCTTTTAATGAATGCTCAATGTTAGAGGTACTGATGACGGCTCTTATAATGGATGCTCAATGTTAGAGGTACTGATGACTGCTCTTATAATGAATGCTCAATGTTAGAGGTACTGATGACTGCTCTTATAATGGATGCTCAATGTTAGAGGTACTGATGACTGCTCTTATAATGAATGCTCAATGTTAGAGGTACTGATGACTGCTCTTATAATGAATGCTCAATGTTAGAGGTACTGATGACTGCTCTTATAATGAATG